>VZTT01046123.1:0-24658 GCA_013400855.1 Buphagus erythrorhynchus | reverse complement strand
TTTTTTTTTTCTTTTCTTTTTGCTCAGAGCTGGAGTGTGATTGTGGGCAAAAAGCAGTGAGTGCTGGTTAGGACCTCCTGTTCCTCCACCTGCCCACCTCCAGCCTCACCTGTTCTGCTTTTTCAGGCTGAATTCACAAGCAAGTTCAGCTTCTGCAGCAAAGTTAAGCCAGAGCCAAATCTCTGAAGGCTGAAAAAAGGGAGATTCTAGAAGGAAAGCAGCCTGTTTCTTACTTTGCCAAACACACACTGATGCCTCTGTAAGGAGCAGAGGGGACACTGAGGGGTCTGTCTGCATCAGTGAGGCAGAAGGTTTGGGAAGGCACCATCTGTGAGCTGGGAGAGGGAAGCCCTGGGGACTGAGGTTGATAATAGATCCTGTGGTGCCCTGGGGAGCAGCATTGGTTCAGTGCTAATGGGGGGAGCCCCAGGCAAAGAAACAGGAATTCACTTGGGGGGGGGGTTTGGAGGTTTCTTTTTGTTCGTTTTTTTTTGTTTGTGGGGGTTTGTTTTGTTTTTTGAGAAAGATGATTGCTTCTTTCCCCAACCAAAGCAGTGAGAGGGAGAAGAGCCCAGCCACTGGAGGCATGGCTTTGGCTGGGGAAAAGCCATGAGCCTCAGAACACACAAACCTGGGGGAAAAAGAACAAACTTTGCAGAAAAGCTGTGATTTGGTGACTTTCTGAGCTATGTGTGGGCCACTGATGGGTGAAGCCCAGGAGAGGGGTAAACTCCCAACTGTTAATGGAGTTTTCCCAATTGTCTGTGCTATTGTGGCTGGTTTTGCCCCGGTGCCATGCTCCATCTCTGTGCCCTCCTCCATCTCTGTGCAGCACTTGCCATCTGCTGTGGTGATTATGTCAGGAGCTTGGCAGCTGTCTTCTCACTTAATTGTCCACATTTCTCAACACGTGCTTCCTGCAGCAGATTTGAATAAGGGCTCTGCAGGCTGGTTTAGGGTGTCTGTGCTGGAAGGAGGGTCCCCCCACAAGTGGGGCAGTTGGGGACTGTTCACTGGCTGGCATTCAGGTTCCTGCCCTGTGACTCAAGTTTGGCCCTGGATGTGCTTTTCAGTGTCCATGTTTTATATCTGCAGGACTGCCTGGCTTGGCTCCTGTGTTGGCTGTGGAGACAGGCCCTCTCTCCAGAGGGTAATTTTGGAGCAGGAGCTTGGATAAGCTGCTCTGAATCTGTTTTTCCTTTTGACTGTACAGGGAGCTGACACAAAGGAACTGCCATGTGAGGTTTTCCATGCTGGGAAGTGTGAATACCCCAAGCTCTGACTGCTGCTGTTCTGGGAGCCATGGCTTTCCTCCTGGGGCTGTGTAGGAGCCTGGCACGAGCAGTGTGAAATAGTTTATGGATAGGTGCTAAAACCTTTAGTAATGGGTGGGTGACATGTAGATCCAGCATTCATTCCTCTCTGTAGAGATACAGATTCTCTGCCTTCAAATTTTTTAATCTATTCTTCAGAGTAAAACTTCAGCCCCTTGCCTTGTTTTGTGGTCCAAAGGGATTGTTGGTTCTGCATCAAAGTGACCTGAGAGGGCTTTAGGGGCAGCCAGCACTTGGCACTCATCCATGAAGGGATGCAGCTGTTCAGCCAGTCCTGAGTTTGTCTTTTACCTGCAGGAGGGCTTTGCCATGTCCTGCAAGCTCAAAATCCCAAAGCTCTTCTGAGTATTCCTATAAATACTGCGCTTTTCCCAAGTGTGAGGAAAGTGTGGTCATTTTAAAATAAGCACCTGGCTGCACACCAAAGCCTTGCTCTCCTTATGTGGCATTTCACTCTGTAATGCCCTCAACTGGTTTAAAGTATTTACCTACAAAGACAAAGAGCAAAACAAAAAGCCTCTCGAGGTGAGGGGAGGCAGGGGAGGTGTTTACAAGAAGCTGCAGTCAGCACTGAGCTCAGCTCAGCTGGGTAGGCTGACCTGGGGCTGACAGGAGATGCAGAAGCACCAGATGGGAAGAGTGTGGAAGGAAAACAGGCAAAAATGGTAGAGGATCTTGTCAGATGTGTTAAAAGCTAGGAACAGAGGAAGATCTGTTGGGTTTTGAAACTCACTTTGGGGTTATGAAGTTCATATTTTTCAGTTGCTTGTGTTGATTCCCATGCTGGGAAGAGCCTGGCAGGATACTTAGTGCTGCCTTGTTTACCTTTTTCCTCTAGAGTTACAGGGTTCATCTCCCAAACCCAAAACTTGAGGGTTCTTTTCTGGGAGAAGAAACCACTAGCAAAATGTTCCTGGATCTGCAGCCTGCATTCAAACTGTGCTACAGGATGGTGAAATAAATTTGTTGCAGGGCTGCCTCAGGAATGGTTCTCACCACAGCAGCCTGCCTGGGAAATATGCTTATGTTAGATAATAGGAGAAAATTCTTCCCTGTGAGGCTGGGGAGGCCTGGCACAGGCTGCCCAGTGAAGCTGTGGCTGCCCCATGCCTGGAGGTGTTCAAGGCCAGGCTGGACAGGGCTTGGAGCAACCTGGGATAGTGGAAGGTTCTTTAAGGTCCCTTCCAAACCAAACCATTCCATGATCCTGTGAGGGAATATCAAGCCAATGTGCTTTGAGCTGTGCTAGCATTTTTGGGGAGTGGGGATCTCAGAAACTAAATTTTCCATTGATTTACTACAGCCTCCATCTGACAGCATGTCTGACACTCTCAGGGTAAACAGAGATCTCTGCAACTTTTCCCTTTAGGACAGCGAACTCCTGACATTCAACATCTCCCGGCACCAGTCCTGGTGGAGTGAGAATGGCCCTGGCTGTGTGAGGAAGGAGGCGTCAATGCCTGGCATCAAGGGGCTGGATAACCATTCCTACATCTCTGTCATTGGCTGTGCCCTGGAGTACCGCTACATCGAGGTCATGCACAGCTCCTTCCAGATCCTCATCGCGGTGAGTGCCTCGCTCAGGGCGAGAAATTCCTCAGCACCTGCTCTTTGGGTTTGGTTTTTTGTGTTTTTTTTTCCCCAGGCATAGAGGTTGGCCTGTATTTTCCACCACTTTTTGTATTGCTTGATTGCAGAAGCCTCCGTAAGTGTGTTTTGTTTGATTGTTCTCCTGTCTTTTACAAAAAAATACAGCTTGAAACAGTTGGAAATGGATATCAACAGCCTGATGCCTGAAGTAATATATCTGTGTAACCAGACAGTAACAAAGGGTTCTGAATCCCTGTTGGGGTGTGGGAATTCATGTTTTGACAAGGACAGAGACCCTTCTGGAGGAGGGTCCAAAGAAATGGGTTTGACAGGACAAGAGGAAATGGCATCAAATTGCACAAGGGAAGTTTAGTTTGGATACTGGGGATAATTTCTGCACAGAAAGGGGTTGTAAAGCACTGGAGCAGACTGCTCAGGGAAGTGGTGGAGCCACCATACCTGGAAGTGTTCTGAAAATGTGTGGATATAGCACTTGAGGACATGGTTTAGTGATGAACGTAGTGGTGATGCTCGGTTGATGATTGACTTGATCTTAAAAGGCTTCTTCCACCTTTAATTCCGTGTTTCTGTGAAGAATTGCTCTTACTCCCCATGGCTCAGTGATGGGTGGTGGAGCACATACCTGCACATTTGTTGTGAAGGATCTCCAGAAAATGGAATCAACTTTTAGGAGGCAGTAAGCAGCATATTTTCCTTCTGCTGATACCCAAGATATATTCACTAAATGTTTTCATCCACTCTTTCCTCATCATAGTCTTCTTCAGGCTTTTGAAAGTACTCTGCAAAAATGCAGTGTCCTTAATGTTCAGTGTTAATTGTTTCTCACTTTTCTGTGAAATTAACTGAAACAAAATGTCCATTGTACCACTCACTTTGGTGGTGCTCTTGCATTTTGTAGCCCACATCCTAATCTGCTTTGGGTTGTTACTTTGGGGGCAATGGCTTTAGTTACAAACATGAACTGGGGAAGCACTCACTTTTTGGCTTTCAGTTTTGGCTAAAAAACGAAAGGTGACTTGCCCTATTTAAATGCTGAAGGATAGCAGAGATTTTTGAAGTTTCTGGAGTGCCAAGTACTTTTCTGCACGTTTTTGGTATAGCTTTCTACTGTCCTGCTCCTGCATTTCCTATTAGCTGGGAACTGGGGGAAGGCTCAGGCCCCTTTCTTGCCATGTCACAGAGGAGAGGCAGAGGCAGAAGCTCCTGTTTCCTGAGTTGGAAGGGCTCCCTGGCACGTGTGCTGGCTGTTAATGCTCCCTCAGTTCTCCTTCGAGGCAAATGATCTGCATGAATCTGTCTATGAGCTGCTTCCATGCCTGTGTGTGAGAAAGGCAGACCTGTGTGTCCAGGAAAATACAGCCTGGTGTCTTCTAGAGGGGGCTTTTACAGGTGCTGTACCTGAGTTGGGTGAAACAAGGGCAGACTTGGCAGTCATAATATCCCTTTTTAAAGCACAGAGGTTTCTCACTCTTAGCATCCTTCCTGAACTCCTGAGCTGGCACAGCTGCTGTGCCCTGGGCTAGAGGTTGAGCCAACAAATGGTCCTGAGTTTGTTTGGAGTAGATCTTTTTTTGGCAGCTTACTGACTTAGGCACATGGCCCTGGGCTAAGTGATCACCCTGATATATAGGACTCTGTCTCTGGCAGTGGCTTTTCCTTTGCTTCTTCCCAAAGGCACATGACAATAATCTCTGTGCATCTGCAAAACACCACTAAGGGCCAGATGGGGAGAGAGGAGGGAAATATAAGACAAAATAGGATTTAGGTAGATACTTTCTCTCTCTTTCTCCCTGAGATTTAAGGTGCAATAAATTTTTGAGTCCTAAACCTAAAATGGGTTTAAAATACTTTCAGGCAAGAAACCCATATGGGCTGAGCTATGCGGTGAACTAAATTTCTACTTGTCCTGTAATAAAAGCAGAGTATTGAAGCCCCAGGTTTGTAACTGCTGCTGGCTCTGAAATGCTCATGAAATTTTGTCATGTAGTAGGAGGAATGGAGCTTTTCCCCTCTTCCTTGAGGTCAGGCAAAAAGCAAATCTTTCTCCCTCAGACCTTGCCTGAAAGCAGTCAGCCAGTTCTCTCCCTTTTAACTCTCTGAGGGTCAAACTCTTTGATCCCTGCCAGTATGTTTTTCTGTTCCCTTTATCTCACTTTGAGGCAGGTTTTATTACGGGCAGCTGTCCCCAGAGTGCTGGCAGGTACAGTGCTGCAGACAGGCAGGGACACACATCAATAGCACAAAAACACAACCAGCAGCTTGAAGGCTCAGGGGATGCAGCAAGAGACATGACCTAGTTCCCTCCTTGTCTGAGACCAGAGGAGTCAGTTCCCTGTTAGGAAGGGCTAGGGACAGGCAAATTTGTGCTTTCAGTAGTTTGGTTTTGCTTTGTCTAATGTTTTTCAGAAGTTGTGGGGTGGGGGGGTGTGTTCTGCTTGGTTTGGTTTCCACCCCAGGTGCAGCACTGTGAAATCCACGCTGTTTGAATATGTAGTGCCCAACTGTGAGCACTTTATTTTTTTTTTCTGGAAGTTCCAATTCCTTGAGACTACTGAGGGACTGTAGTGCAGTGTTGTGTACTCAGGGCAAGGCTCCCTGAATTCAGTCTTGAATGCCAAAGGAGATGGAAAGCAAACCTGGACCCATATGGTGAGCACAGTGTTGGCTGTCAGCTTGACTCCTGCTGATTATATCATCCTGCTCCTGGGCATACATTTGAGGATACATAAGGTCTCAGTCTGCTTTTCCTCAGAGCTTGTCTGTACTCCTTGAAGGCAAAAGCAATTCCTTTAATCTGGAATGCAATCAGACTTGGGCATATTAGTCACCACATGTGATACAAGTTGCTGTAGGGCCTAGTATGAAAATCTTTCTCAATGCACAAACACATCAGAGGTAAAAGCTCATTGTGGCAACATCTAGAAGTCTGTCCTGGTATAGAAATGAACTGTAAAGATAATCCTACCAGCCCAGGTAGGAAATGCAGCAGCAACTACTTTGTCAAGATAAGAATCTGCTTTGCTTTCACCTTAGCAAGGATTCATCTTGCACATCCCCAACTCGCCAGGCAGCAGGGAGAGGAGAGATTCCCAGTTCTGAAATACCTGGCATAGCTCTGGGCTGTCCATATGGTACTTCTGGGACTAGGGAGGGTTGGGCTTTTCCTGAGGCTCCACTGAATGGGGCAGAAATTGGAAATGTCTTCCCAGCCGCCAGAACTCGCTGCCTGCCTGTCTGTTGTTTTCACTCAGACTGACAGGTTGGAAGGTTCCCAGGGAGGCAGCAAGGCAAGCCTTGACAGCAGATGTTATGTGAGAACCAGTGCACAAGAGATGCCTTGCTCTTGGCAGAAGGTAGATTTTCAGTGGTTGTAATTGCATCCAAAGAGTAAAGAAGGTCAAGGAATTAAAGGATTTTGATTGTCTCTCTTTGGCTATCTGGTCACAATAGCTCTTTCACAAGCTGAATTTTTGCTTTCTCTTAACTGACTTCCCTTCATTTGCCCCTCTTGCACTGATGTCAGTGTGCACCTTTCATTAGCTCTGATTAGAAGTGAAAGCTAGAATGTATCTGCCCTGAAGGAAGAGACTTTGCACCTATTCTCAGTGGTGGAAAAGCAGTGGCAAGTTTGTCTATTGAGAGAAGAGTTGGAGAATCTTCAGTAGGACAGAGGTAGACTAAAGCTAAGATCTTACACAAGTAACAGTAACACCTCCTAAAATTTGCCTTCCCATGCTTTGTGTATTTTGCCCACTTGCAGCCAGCTGCTCCCTTTTTGCAGGTTTTTCTCTAATTTACTCTGCCTGGCTCCACCGCCTTCATTCAACACTGCTGTTTCTGAACAGTTTTCACCTCTCTATTAAAAAGTTAACTTCAGAGCACTGAGGGGCAGGGGGATGCTCAGACATATGTTTCCCTCATTCCCTTGGGGCACACTTGTCTCCTCCTGCCTTTCCCACTCTGTTTGCCTGCAGAGTGCTCGGGGCAGCCCAGCTCCATCCTCTCTTGGGGGGCAGCGTGTGTTCCCAGGCTGACAGAACACACCTGCCCTCAACATGTGTTCCTAATAAAAAGCTTAATCAGATCCTTCTGCAGCTTGGAGAAAGCTGGTGCTGCACATGCAAAACAAGCAAACAGCAGCAGAGGCTAAAAAAGCCCTAGAACATTCCTTGGGGAATTAGAGCAGTGGCTTAGTGTCATTTTACATCGCTGACATTTCCCCTCCTCTTCCACCTCCCTCGATGTAATTTGCAAAGATCCAAGAATTATTGGTATTTCCCTGGGATACAGAGCTTAAACACCTCCTTTGTATTGAAATCAGCAGCCAGGATGGCACTTGGAGCAAGGGTGAAATTATTCCAAATTGTTGGTTTCTGTGAGGCTTCCTATTCTGTGTTAATTGCTGATAAACTGGGTGATGTTTGGGGGCTCGACACATCATTATCAAAGGTGCAGTCAGAAGGGAATTTCGGGTGTTTCTTGGACTCTGCTCATTCAACACTCCTGCAGACTCTTCCAGGGGAAAGACTGGACAATAGGGGCATTTCTGCTCCTTAGCTGCATTTCATTCATAATTTATTCCAAAGGTGAGACATGGGGATTCCCCTGAGTTCAGTTAATCCTTGAGATTGTTTGATTTGAGGTTATTTAATTACAGGTGAATCCTTTAGAGTATTTAATTACAGTTTAGATCAGCACAAAAAAAAAAAATCCAACCTGGAATTCATATTTATGTTGTACATCTCTTCCCCCCTTGCCACTGAAATTCTCCTGTTTTGGCCAGATCATAAGACAAAGCTTCTTTGAATAAGAAGTTCCATTAAATAAGCAAGGGTTTTTATTGCTGAAACTCTTCTAGAGAAGGAATGGATTATAAAGTCAATAAAAAGTAAATTTTAAACACTAAGCAGATGATTTTGAAACAAAGCCAGGAGATGGAAGGAATCAAAACAGAAAACCCTCCACTCCAATGGAGCTGGAATTAGAGATTTAGGGAAGTTCGCTTAATTCACTAGTTTTTGATTGGTTGGTTTGTTTTTCTGAATGCAAAAAGTCACCTTAGTCATAAAGTGAAAAATGTATGGAGTGAGCAGAATGATGTTCGAGGGTTATGGGGCATTAATTTCTGTGCAAAACAAACTTCCCAAGTGAATCACATTGCTTGGTGCTTCTGAACCGTGAAAAATGTCCAGAGCTTTATCAGGTTTGCTGTGACAGTACAGCTGATAATCGCTCCTGACTCTGCTCATAAACTGGGCAGGTAAATCATTGTCATTGTTAATTCTATCAGGAGTTTCCTGACACAGGTTCCACGTAAGATTTGTGTCGATGTTTTATAGAGTATAATAACAGTGAGTGGATTTAGGGCTGCCACTTTGCATGGCTGTTAACCCAAAGTTCCTGCTCTGAGAGCTGATGGGAAATCTGGGGAGGGAGAAAACCATCCTCGAGTTCCCTTGGAGTCAGGATATGTATTCAGGATACATCTTTCCTGCCTGGATATTTGTGTGTTTGTGTAAATTGCGTGATTTGACCTGATGTAAGAGGCTGGATCTTGCACCTATAAAAAAGCTCCAGCAAGTACAGAGGATGTGTGTGAGCACACTCCGAATTCGTTGCTTGGGTTCAGATGCTGGCGGTCAGGGCGTGCAGAAGGGTGGCTGGACATTTCCCGGAGTGCTGGGATGCAGGAAGCGCTGTTGTTTTCCCGAGAGCATGGGGGCCAGGTCCCGCAGCGCAGGGATGAGCCGGGGGTGGTTCCCGGGTGCGCAGCTTCAGCACCACGGCCAGAGCCCGGGCCGGGAGCGCCGCGGTGCCCGCAGTGCCCCGGCTCGGGAGGGCTGGACAGGACCATGGGGCTCCCCAGCACTGCCAAGCACCACTAAACCTGGCCCCAAGTGCCACATCTGCTTGTCTTTTAAATCCCTCCGGGGATGGTGACTCCACCACTGCGCTGGGCAGCCTGTGCCAGGACTGGATAACAGTTTGAATGATGAAGTATTCCCCAATATCCAATCTAAATCTTCCCTGGCCATTTCTTGTTGTCTGCTTGTTTCCTGGGAGAAGAGACTGAGTCTTACCTGGCTACAACCTCCTTCCAGGGATTCACAGGGAGCATTAAGGTCCTTCCTCAGCCTCCTTTTCTCCAGAGCCCTCTCAGCCATTCCTCATCAAACTTGTGCTCCAGACCCCCTCCCCAGCTTTGCTGTTCTGACCTGCCCAAAAACTGCCACAAACTTCAGGAAAAAAAAAAAAACAACAACAATTTCCAGGTTTTATTGTATTACAGTACAAGCAATAGGAGACAAGAAAAATCTCTGATACTCTGGTTTTGATTTGCCTGCCTTAAACAGTAATAGTTCTATTCTGAGACAATTCTAAAAGGCTGTAGGTACAATCAGATTGCCCATTGCATGTGGCCAGAGGATTTATGTTTCCCTGTAGCTCACAGGAGCTTAACTTGAAGCAGCCTTGGTTTCAGAAATGCCCAGCAGAGCAATGAGGGAGTCCCCAGGGCTCTCCTTCCTCCACTGAGGTTCTGGGATGTGCTCCCATAAGGCCCACCCAAGAGGAAAGGAGCGAGTTGCCTTCTCTTTCAGATGATTATAGAAAAATCTCCAAGGAAAAGCAGGGTTTAGTGATGCTACAAAAACATTCCATTTCCTCCCAACAAGGCGTGTTTTGTCAGGGAGAGCTGGAAAAACCACAAACGTTGTAAAACTCCCCAGCAGAAATCTCATTATCTTGCCTTTTGTTTTTGGGTGTGATGTATTTTTCTGTCATATTAAAAATGAATGGACTCTACTTTTCAAGCCCTCCCATGCATCATTCTGTCTCTGCTTGGAGTGAGTCACTGTGTGTTACAGGCTGCCTCTTGTTCCCAGGAATTGAGTTCACAGTGGAAAACAATTATGCCTCACAATAACTTTACTAACAGAGTTACTGTCAACCAGGATCTCGCTAAGTGGGGTGCTATGTAAAGATGTAAAATGAAGGATGGAGAGGATATTTCATTAACAGGAAGAAGGCAAAGCAAAATAAGGCCCTGCTGCATCTGGAATGCTTAACTCCCGTAGTACCAGGAGTTTGTTTCTCTGCTTAGGCTGAGGGACACCATGATAGTGAGCCTGAAAGAGGCAGCTCTGATGCTTTAGAGCTTCTAGAAACTACCAAGTTACTAAAGATTTTGGTGTCTCTGAACATTTCTGCCAGTACAGCACCATTCTTATGGTTAACTAATTTTCTATTTCATCTGCATAAAAGCTACTCACCTCTAATTGGTAATTTACCCCATATGACAGGAATGCTGAGCTGATGAGTTCTTGTCATTGAAACTCTGTGTCTCCTGTGCATTGGTGTCTGTGCCACAAGGCCCTTTCCTGTATCCCCATCACTTCTTACAGAGAGTTAACTTAGCACAGTAGTTTCAGTTTCAACAAAGTCAACCCAAGTTCTTGCCAATCATTCAAGCAACTGAAGGTGTTAGTCTGAAGGTGAGGATGGGTCTTACAAGTTTTCCTTCTGGAGCTTTGGGTGTGCTCCATCAGTGCCTTCCCTGACATCCACACCTGCCCCCCCTCCTACAGCAAATATGACTTGGCTCCACAGTTACAGAAATGCTGCCAAGCTGAGTGTAAATAGTGCCTGTTGAAGTTGTGCCCAGTGGGTTCTGACCAGGCTCACACTGGCTGATGCTAAAATGATTTATTCTCTCTCTTTTCCAGCTGGTGGGCTTTGTGTATGCCTGTTACGTGGTTAGTGTTTTTACAGAAGAAGAAGACAGCTGTAAGTATTTATCAACAGATCCCTTGGCAAAGGTTTTAGTAAATTTTATTTCTCTCTCAGATGTTTGTCTGTCAGGACTGAGCTGCCATCAGACTTCTTTCCATCCCTGCCTCTGTGTGTTAGGGCACTAACAACTCTTCAAGGATCAGCTATTTTTACTGTGGGAGTAGTTTTTGCCCATGTCACTCTGTGTTAGATGCTGTAATTCTGCTACACTTAGAGCACAAAAAGAGCTTAGTTTTGGCTTCTCAGCTGGACCAAGCCTTAGAGAAACTGGGCAGCTGCTTCTGTTCTCAAGCTCATACAGCCTGACAATAATGGTTCTGAAATATTACTGCTGCGATTAAAAGCATCTACAACAAAGCTTTCAGCCCAGGGCTCAAGTGGGAGACCTGCTGAGCCTCATGTGCCACAAGCTGAGGATGAAGTAGATCATGAGTTCTTGCCAAGAACCAATCTGACCACTGAATTTAAGAGCAGAGGAAGTGCTGTGTTTGAATGACGAGGAGGAAGGAGCCAGCTCCCTCGTGTTGGGTACACAAATCTCTTCCGTGACAGTCAGGCACTGTGACACGTGTCAGGGTAAAGGCTCACAGCTCTGTGGGACCTGTGCAGGTACCCAGCTGGTCCTGGATTGCTTTGTCCCTCTAAAACACCCTGTGAGACCAATAATTTTACAAAATGGATGCATATGGTTAAAGTAAATGCAAAGTTAGATTTGTTTGGCAATGTGTTGGGTCTAGGCCAGTTTACTCCAGCAAAGGATCTCATCCAAAGGTTTTACATCCAAGTATCAATTCTTTTAAGGCATTGATTAGGCTTGTGCAAGTAGCTTTGTTGTTTTAAAGAGCAGCTGGCGTGGAGAAGAGCTGGAAAACAACAGCTTTGAACTGAATATTTGAAAGTATGTGAAGAATGTGTTTTCAGAGGAGTGAGAGGAGATGCATTACTTATCTGCCTTGACCTAACGTTTTTTCCTTCCTTCCTTCCTGGCTGAACTCATTCTCCTGGTTTTATTGATCATTTCTTTAGAGCTTGGCAGTGCACTTAGAGAAGGTGCTACATTATAGTAATATTTTTTAAATTAGGCTATAGCTCTTCTATTAGCTAAATAGCTCCAGTTCTGAGCCCCTGCTGAATATTGTAAAGCAATAACTTGACAGACCTCATTTTTATAGTAGGGATCTGTTAGGAGAGGCAACAACGTGGAAGGAAGCTTTATCTAGGAAACACAGAGCTGGTAATTTCAGGATATGTATTTTTTTTCCCACTAACAAATTCACTTTCCCTCCCAGTTTCCCAGCTTGGAGTTAAAATGCCAGCTTGAATAATTAACAATGACAAACCATCAATATTTCACACTCACAGGGGTAGATCCTTCCAATGACCTGAATAAATTTGAGCTGCGTTTTAATTTTCTCTTCCATTTGTGGTTTCCTTTAAATGTTGCTTTGATATGCAGCATGAAGTAATTATAAGTGCTGAGGCACATTAATCAGGAAGCTCATGCTAACGTGATTTTCATGAGAAAACACAGCAGCAGAGCCCTACTAATGCTGAATTGTGGGCAAGAATATTTTAGATGTGCTAATGCAATGTATTGAATCACAAGAAACCACACTTAAGATTTTTTTTTTTTAAAGTGTCTTGGATTTTGAGTGCCCTCATGCTTGTGTGTTCAGATGATAAGACTTGTTTTTGTTCAAGGTACTCAATAGTTAGTGAACATTGCAGTTCTTTAAAGTTTCCCAATTTAGGTGTTCCACAACTAATAAAGTTAATATATTGTTGTTTTGGTTTTTTTTAATGGCAGCCTGTTTTAATTTTAGAATATTCAAATGCTTTCAAAAATGGCTGATAAAAGGTAGTTTCACTGAAACTATTGGGGAATTATCCCCACAATTAACTTAGAACCTCTACAAATTTCACCCATTACCTGTCAGTTGTCCCGAAATTGCAGTATCAGCATGAAGCTCTTCCTCAAGATGGAATTTGTCAGAATCTGTTGTCCTTGGTTTTCTAAATATATTTTAAGAAGTTTGGGTTTTTTCACATTCAATATATTAGTAAATATTTTTTCTACTATTTGATCAGTAAAATATCTCAAACCTCTTCAGCTTAAATTTAAAATAATAGTGCCACCTTCAGGAAAAAAAAATAAATAGGCACTGAAATAGTTAATAAAACTCTCCAGTTACTTTTAAATGGCCGTTGGACAGGATGGTTTTCACACTTCCATACAAAATGTACTTACTTGGCGCCAAAAACTGATCCAGACTGGGTCTGTTTTAAAGGGTTTTACAAGGCCTGCGAGGTCAGTCACAAACCACAGCACCTCACACCCCTCGTGCCCTGACTGTGCTGGCCAGCTCTGTGCTGCAGGCTTGGCCTGAAGTCCAGGGAACTGAGACAGCCTTGGAAAACGCTTCCCTGGTTGCTAAGGGAATTGTCACTTGGAGCTCTCCCCGCAGAGTTACGCTGGAGAAGGGAGGCATTGTTTTATTCGTGCACAACTAAAAGAAATGGAGTTGGCAGAGGGGACATGAAAAATACCAGAGCTGGAGATAATGAGGTGGTTGCAGTTTTCCAAAGCTGCTGTTGTCTTGCAGGAAAGACAAGTGGGGCAAGAAAGTTCCCACTTCACTGTGCAGCCTTCACAGGGAGTGCTGTGCTGCCAGCTTGTCCTGGCTTTGGCTCAGGAGCTGTTCCCCAGCTTCCTCCCCTCGGCTCTGCCTTTGTCTGCTCCTCTCATGTGCAGTCACAGCGTGGAGGCAAGACCCAAGGAGGCTTTTCTAGAGTCTTTTGTTAGCTCTGCTTTAGGTTTTGTGTTAGCTGAAATCTCCTCTTTGGCACGCTTGCCCATCCCAGGAGATCCCAAAAATCCATGCCTGAAAAAATCACTTTTCTGTTCTGTCACTAATTTTTGTGTTTATGCCATGACATGCACCAAGCCTTTCTTTCATTTCCTTTCAACTTTCTGGCCATGTTTGTTTGTTTATTTGAGTTTTGATTTTTTTTCAGTTGATTTCATTGGTGGATTTGATCCATTTCCTCTCTACCATGTCAATGAAAAACCCACCAACCTTTTGTTCAAGCAGACATACCTGTAAGTATCATCTGTGCTAAGAGACTCCACATCCTTCTTGGTTTCACGGCTCAAGGGGACCACAGCTCTGGGGTTTTTTCCTCCTTGCAGGTTGATTTCTCCAACAGGCTTTTCAGACATGGAAATAATGAACAAATGGACACCAGAAGGGGTGAAACTGCCCTTTCTCAGCTCCAGAATAATTTTAAATTCTGTTGCCTCCAAGAACTGAGCCTTCCACGTGTGGGACAGGCCAAGAGTTCAGCAGAAAGGGGAGTTGTCCACAGCAGCTTCTCTCATACCAATAATGAAGGGCCACTGTTGAATTCCCAGTTCTGACCCCTGAGGCACAAGATCACAATTTTACTCTGTCCATTTAAAAGCTGGTTCTTAATGAGATTCTCAAACACAAAGGCCAGTTCTGTCTGTTTAAAGCAGCAGTGAAATCTGATTTTATATTCTTTAAATTGACCTGCAAGAGGCAGTTTAACACATGGAAGCTTTTTACAGCCGCTGCTGAGGGAGGCTGTTTTTCAGGAACAATGTTACCAGAGTCCTGCCAAAAAGAAGGATGTGAGGATGGTGGAAAAGAGTGGGGCTGAGGGAAGAAAAACTTCCCTGAGGTAGATTGGTAGATGTGTCTCTCTAATTTCATAAGGACTTACTGCCCACTTTGTCACTGCAGCACAAGATCAGGAATACAAGTAATTTTTGCAAAGCCATTGAATTCCCTGTAACTTTGGGGGTTCTATAGTGTCATTACAAGGGATGCTACAGGAGATTAAATATTGATTTCTCTCTCTTTTTGTCACAGTGGGGTAGAATTTTTCATAGTCTGCAGAAGCTGTGCAGCTTTAAGCAGCTCCCTGATTTACTAGCTGGATGCAGCAGCGTGCTGAAGAAGCATCACATTTTTACAGTACAGGGTTTGGGCTGCTTTTTTCTTAAAATGACCAGTTCTGCTTGTGAAATAAGCTATCACTTCTAAACGAAGATTCCTAGATGGGGAAATCTGTCATATGAAGAGAAGTTAGCAATGTAAAACTTTCTTCCAGGGCCTCAGTAAGAGGGGAAGCTACTGCTCAAGTCTAGAGGTAATTTTGTTGTTCCTCCCTCCCATTCTTTAGCCCATCACTTCTCTGTTGATATTTTCTGCCAGCACAAAATAATATTTCTTTCAGGCTAACAGGAGGTGAAAACAGCTGCTGAGCTGTAGACAATGTGACCCTCTATAAATTTCAGCGGCCACCAAATAGCAATTTTTGTTTATTTATTTCAGCCTCTTGCCTTTTCTCCATGTGTGTGAATGGGAGTGAGGGGAGGAAGGGATAATTGATTCCCAGGTTATGGTGCCATGGAGTGTTGCAGGCTGGGGCACTGCCAGATGCCCTTGTCCTGCTGTAAAATCATTTAGTGATGACATGAAGACATTTTTTTTAATATCCTCTTGAAGAAGACGCAAAACAACAAATATATCCAACTTATTTGAAGTTCAAGTTTACAGAAGAGCTAAGGATCAGGAACATGGGCTTTCTAGTTTGAACTCCTTTTTGTTGATGGAAATGCTGAATGAAACCAAGTTTATTCTACAACTGATCTCTTGGAGCTGACTGCAAGCAGGAACTTTCATTTTAGGATGGCATGACCTCCTTGGCTGCAGTCAGATGCATTTTCTGGGCTGCCACACGTCTCTAACAGGATCACTTTCCCTCATTCCCTAATGGAATTACCCTATTCACTCCAGTTTTACCCATCCTTTTCTGATGAGATCACATTTTCCTCCCACTGTGCCCTTACCTGCATTTTTCTCTAGTCTCTCTTCTTCATATCTCTGAATTTATGAGTTTTTAGAGACCCCACAGAACAATGAGATGAGGTGCTAAATTCAGTATTCAAACTGTGCACCCCAGTTCTGGCCTTCAGCTTCCAGCCACAGCCCTGGAAGAAGTTCTTAAATACCTTTGCCTCCTGCTAGGAGGAAAAAACACCTCCTCAAACTGTCACTGATAATAGATACTTCCACACCATAATCCAGTTATGTCCCAGCTTTATCATAATGATCTCCCTGACCTCAGCTGCAAGCCTCCAGTTAATGGAAAACCTCACAAATTGTTCAAGTCAGGTGTTATTTTTCTCTTTAAAAAAAGCCAGCAACAACAATCAACCATCATTTTGTACTGTTGTTTACAAAGGCAAGATTTAAGAGTGCTCATCTAAATTCACACCTTGAACACTCACACAGTAACAATGGTATTCTAAAAATAAAGTTATTTCTGTTTCAGGTTCCACAACTACTTTTGCTCCACATTTCATTGGCTCCAGGGGACTTTGGTTGTGATAGTTACTGTTTGAAGTCACAACCTTAAGTAAAAAAGGCTCAAATTATCATGAAAAAAATTGTTCTGGAAGTTTTACTGAGCAAAAGAATTGTCCTTAATCTTGCTGCTGATAACCAATCAAGGCACCACACTAATTGTTTAATAATACTATATTAGCACTCTTGATAGAAGACATGTTTAAGTCTTCAGTGCCCAAGTTTCTGTGTCAAAGTACTTATCCAAAGGATAATAAATCACTTCTGGAAAGACAAAGTTGCTCACCTGAGGCTAAAAGAGTATTTCCAGTGAGTTTTTAGGAAGAAAGGGTTGAACTGTTTCTCCTCCCTCTACTGAAGCCCAAGTTCAGGTTTGTGCCTGCTGGCACCACTGTCTCCCCCTGTGCTGCACAGCACAGGACCTCAGCTCTGGGTTGCTTTTCTTCTTGTTTCTTCATTTGTATTAACAGAATTCTCATCACTTGAGGCAAAAAAGCATTTTTGCACAAGTAACTGTGGAAGTGCTGGCCAAGCCAGCCTTGACATTTCTCACTCAAGCTGTTCTCTCCAAGCCCCTGCACTACCTGCCAAGTACCCAGAGCATCCTGAGCACTTGTCAGCACCTCCTGCCTGCTGAATCCTTTCAGTTTCCTGACATCACTCCCCAAATACGTTTTGGAAAGCAGCACTGTGCAATCTCAATTATAAAGCAGAATAGCCTCAAAGTGTGATTTTGTACACAGGGTGATGCTAAATCAAGAACCTGCTAGATGACAGGAGGTGCCTGTGTTTATTTCAAAGGTACAGGGACAAGCACTAGGCTTTCCTGCCTTTTAAGACTGTTTGTAAGGCCAAGCAGTGAACTGCACCTTTGTAAGGCTCCAGCCCCTAACACTGTTCACACCCCAAGTACTGCATCACATTAGGGGCTTCAGAGCTTTAATTTGAGTTGTGTAGCTAGATTTTATGGACTTTCTTTTCCTCAAATCTACCAGTGGGAAGGGCCCTGTGTTAACCCAGGGTGTGACTTTTATCAGATGGAGACCTCAGTGCTGACAGGGCAGCAACAGGAGGTATGGGTTAATTGAGGGATCTGAGGCTCCAGTTGGCAATTGGTCACTTTAATGGTCCCTGATCAATCTTTTGTGGGGCACTGTCTGCTGGCCACAAGCATGAAGCAGCTGTGAGCATTAAAGGACTTGTCCCCATACAACCATCATCCTTGACTGGCTTAAAGTGGGTTCTTCAATACACCAATATGTACAAGCACACAAATAACATTAAGTCAAAAAGAATCCAAGACTGAAACACTGGAATAAGAAGAAAGGAGATGAAAACTCCTTTAGAATTGTTTTCCCACCTATTGTCTCCAAACTTTGACAACCAGAATAATTTACAAAGGAAACTTAAACAGGTAAAAAATCCCTCTTTCTTCTGAGGAGAGAAAAAACACAAAACAAAACACTTTTGCTTCTCTTTCTAGGTAGACTTTTTCCCAAACAAACAACATGAATTTGCACTCTTTTGATCATCCTGAAGCTGCATGTGTACGAGGTGATGTTTCAGCCAAAAGCATTCACTCACCTTTACTGCTGGCTCCAAAAGTAGATCTGCTTATCCTGCTGCACCTACACAAAAAGCACATCACTGCAATTTCAAGCAGCTCCTTTATCCTAGAGATCACCCTTAGCTTTTTAAGTTCCTAACCAAATTTTATGCAGCTCCAAACACTGAGGATCCATAGATCTAACACTTGAGCCTAACTGCAGCATATTCTGACATATGCATTGCATTCTTTCCAGGCTTGAAGACTATTTAACCACATTACTTCTGAGCTCTCAATCCTATTCCTCACCTGTAGTCAATCATATTTAAAAGTCCAGAAGAGGAAACAAAAAATTTTCCTCGTTATTTCCACACCATTTCTGTTACATAAAGAAAGCAACTGAATACTTGCTCTACACTCACATCCTGCCTTCACCTTTCTCCCCTTTTACAGGCCTGCGTAAGTGAAGAGGAGGCAGAGGATGGATAAACCTTGCACTCCACCAAAGGTGCTGCAGGAAACAGTCCCCTGGGGCCTGGATCTTTGGCAGAGGAAATGCAGGATGGTGAACTCCATTCCATTTTTTTATTCCTTGTCTCCTTTTCAAATGCAATGAATGTACATCAAAGAATGGCCACACAGTTGGTTTTTAATTCTCCAAGTGCCCTGACGAACCTTTCCTACCACAGTCTGCTGGTACTGGCCCAGAAATGGCACAGGCCTAAAGAGCTCTGGCAGAACAAGTTCACCAAGAGCCTCTCTCAAGAGCTACAAGTTGAAGTTGGAGCTGCTTCCTTGCACCATGGATCCAGAAAGAAGGAAGCACTGTGTAACAGCCTGGGACATTTCATATGTTCTGTAGTTAATTTCCTCCCCTTTTTCTGAACAGAGCCTAAATCCCCTAACACAAAACTTCATCTCCTCCCTGCCTGTATGAAATGAGGTGGGGGCTCTTTACACTTGAGTTACTTAGGCATCGTTGGGTTCTAAGTTATAGATGAGAACTTTTCCCTTCTTCATCCCCACCCGTGCAGGGCTCCCTTGCTTGTTCTCTGTAGACATTGCAGTAGGCATTTGTCCTGGAGTTCAGTGTTCTGTGCCCTAACTCCTGTAATGCTGAGCAGCTGAAATCTAGCACAGCCACTTCACTCAGCATGCAGCTTCCCCCCGTTTCAACCAGCCAAGCCATTCTTGGAGCAGCTGTAGCTTACTCTGCCTCTGCCCAGCTACATTAAATTAACCCTGGTGTAGCTGAATCCTGCTGCAGCCCACTGGAAAAGGTCCAGCTCCTCATGGAGCACAGGTGGGTCTGCACCTGCCTTCTTCACCTAGAGCCACATCTACTCCATGGTAACAGCCTGACAGAAGAGATTTGTTTGTGACAGGCTTTTTGAGGGGAGGGAAAGGGCTGAAGGGGGAATGTGAGTGTAATTAAGTTGCATTAATGAGCTGCAGCAATTAATTAAAAAGAAGAGCAAAACCAAGTCAGTTTTGTTAGCTGTGTCTCCCAGCATGTTGAGTGTCAAAAGCACAGGAGGAGCAGTTGTCAGCCAGCCCTGGCATTTTTGGGCTGGTACTTCCAAGTGCTGTTGTAATTCATTATTGTCTTGCCTAATCTGTTTGGGATTACTTGGCATTTTTTGGGAAATGCTTTTCAGAAGGGTTAAGCTCGAAGCCATGCTAGGGAGAAGTGTGAGGGAAGAATAAAAATAAAAACATTAAGTGCTAAATCAAAGACAGAATGATACAGCTTTTTTATGTCTCATTCCAAAGAGCCCAGGAATCAAAATCCTCTTTCATAAACCCAAGTGTGTAAGCACTGAGAGAATATTTTTTGCTTCTGTGCTACTTCTATTCCAGATACCCAAACAGCCTGAGTTCTGCTCAGGTGCAGCTACAAGTAAAAATGTTGTTTTCTGTTGGGTGTTTTTTCCCTTCTTTTAGCCACCAAAAGCCACAGCTTCTGACTGAGCAAAACAGACAACTAGGTTCATCCTAGTTTAATACCTCAAAGAAAAAAGCTCAACCCTGACAGCTCTGCATGACAAAACACAACTCACTCCCTTATTAGTAATATTGTGTCAGTACCAAGTTAAAAAATGCCCATGAAACACAAGCTGCTCTCCATTTTGAGATCACACACAGCAGTGTGCACACACTGTTAACACTTCCTCACCTCTCCTTTATTCGGTTTCTTTCTGGATCACACTCATTCCTGCCTGATGTTCCCCAGAGGGGCAGAAAAACAAAAAGGAGAAGAAGAATGCACATCCTGTATTCAACGACATTTTCCCATGAAAGATTTCATTTGTTTCTGGCTTTTTAAATTAATCTTTCTTTTTCTCAGTAAGCACTGACTTCACACTTTTTATATGATTAATATGATCTTTTTTCCTCAGAATATTATCAATCAGATACCAGCAGTCTTTGTCAGCCTTGTTTGGGAGCAACCAAAATTCAGCACAGATGATGGAAAAAGCACAGATTCAGCTCTGAATACCTGAAACGTTTCACTGGTAGTTTCAGGAAGCAATTCCTCTAGATGGTAAGAGGAGAGAACTTCTGGAATTGAGGTCTGCATGTTTTTAACACTACATCTCTCCAACTGACCAAGTTCTGATGCCACTTTCACCAATAAAACTGATCAAAACCACTTATCAAGTAGTCTAAAGAGATAAAACATCAACCTATGCACTTAACAGCATTGCCTCTTGGCTTTAATACACACTGGTAAAGATCAATTAAATAAAAGTGTGATTGACTGAGTCACTTCAGAACTACCACTCAGTTGCCTGTGTTCATTGTAGCATAAAGCACCAATTAATAGAAGTAAAATAAAAACCAAGCCCATATTCAGGTAAGTCTATAATATGCAGTATAAATGACTGCCATTAATCATAAGAAAAAAAAAAATCAGTCTGAGAAGAAACAAAGATACCAAGGGTCATATTCCACACTTAATTATCTCCTCCATGTTTTATTCGCAGAGCCATTCCTTCTCTGCTTGTGCTAGACCCACTCTGAGCACCACAACGTGACACAGTGGCCCTGCAGGGAGGGCAGGGACTGCCAGTCCCTTCCACCCCATCCCATCCCCAGGGTGATCCAGGAGCAGCTGAAGGTGGTGGCTTTCCTAATCTCTAGTTTCAGAGTGCCCTCTGTTGGGGACAGACATCGCTGGAGATGCTTCTCACCACAGAACAACCTGGGGTACCTGTTTCTGAAGGGACATTCCCCTTCAGAAAACAAAGGAAAACAAAGCAGCTCCTTCCTTTTCCTGGTGTGGAAAAACCACATTTTTCACACAATTCAATAGGAGAAGCCCCAGAAATAATTGGTGCATTTCCAGCCTCGCTTAGGTTCCAGTCACACTGAGATGAGTTTGGGAGGAAATAACACTGTTCCAGCACTGAGCTGGTGTTTTCCCTTCTCACATTAGCACATCTATTTAAACTATAAGTCTTTGCTGTATTTACAGAGGCAAAACAAAGCCAATGATACCATGAACCCAGACAACAGCAAATTTGGCAGGGTGGATCTGTTCCCTAGGAAAGCTGCTGTCTGGCAGAGAAAATCAATTCCTCCAAGAGCTGGAGAGTTTAAAGCACTCAAGTTGTAATTTCTATTGTCTTTGCCAAGCACTGTGCTAATAATTCCCTTCTTCTGAAGGCAGGGATGAAGAGAGCTGCCCTCCCATGGGATCTACAGATAACAGACACCTTAAAGTTACTCATAGACAACCCTTAAGCTGTTTAGAGTAACTAGAGCTGGAAACAAAGATAACCAATTCCAGAGCCACAAATACACTGAAGAGCCACCTACCAAAACTCCGCAGAGTTCAGATCAGAATTATTCTGCATTTGCAAAGTTTCATGTATCAGATCCTTATTCTTCTTCATCCTTACCCCTTCTTTTGCAGTTTAAGAGGACCTTGAGGAGCCTCTGGCAGAGCTGTGAGGGTGGTGAGACTCTGGCACAGGATGCCCAGAGCAGCTGTGGCTGCCTCATCCTTGGAAGTGTCCAAGGTCAGGTTGGACAGGGCTTGGAGCAACCTGGTCCAGTGGAAGGTGTCCCTGCCCATGGATGGGGCATGGAATGTGATGAGCTTTAAGGTCCCTTCCAACCAAACCATTCTAAGGCTCTACAACCCATGTGCTGTCAGGTAAATTCCAAATGAAACTAATGGATAGTAAGAGCAGTTGCTTTTCTTACTCCTGCCCATGTAGCACTGAAGGACAGATGTGATTTACAACCTGATATCACTCCAACATCTCAGGACACCACCACACCCCTCCCCCAGTAGGGAATTCTACTTGAATCAGATACTCAGACCTCTAAGTTAAACAAAAAAAAATTTATTCAATGAAAAAGAACAGTTTATTTTTAAAAACATATTTCCTTTCCCTTCACTTAACAAGGGATAGTATGGATGAAACTTACTCCTTTTGGCTACATGATAGAATATTGCATTTCAAATAAAGAATCACCAGTTTAGCCAAACAGATGTTCTACAAAGGTATGTTTCCAGAGCTGTTTTCCAGTAGGATAATACCCAACAGCCAGAGAAGAGCTCCATAAGAAGCTTCCCAGAGACCATCCAGTGACCCTGGGGAAAGAGCCTTCCACCTGGGGAGGTCAGCTGAGAGCAGAGAGAGGTTGGAGAGTCAGGCCAGGCTTTTCCATTTAGTTATGCAAATTTGAGTATTACTGAAATGTTTCATCAGTTGTTGAAAATTCAACAAGAAGAGGAGAAAAAAAAAAGACAGCAAAAAGGGGGAAAAAAAGGTAGATTCTCTCTCCCTCATAGAACATTGCTGCTGAGTATTCTAGTTTCAATGGAATGCATTTTGTACAAAAAATACTCCCATTTTCAATCAAAATTCCTGAAGGAATCTGCAGTAGTTGTCTAGAGATTGTTCTGGTGAGTGAGAAAGAACCAGAGAGTCTGCTGAAAACAGTCTTTGATTTCAATACAGAGAGCAAAGATTCACTTGAGAACACAAAAATATGGAGAAGTAGAATCTCTGTCAATAAAAGCCTCATTTTGGAGGGCAAAAGAATCCAGCAGAGTTTTCCTGGAGCAGTCCTAAAGCAAGAGTAGATCAAACCAGCAGTTCTTCCTAGACATACCGTGCATGAGAGACATATTTGGTGAATTTTTACACTTATGCCAAGCTAGGCTGCAAATAAGATTGCTCCAGCAAACTATTTAGTTATTTTCTCCCTCTGCTGAGTTATGAATGAGTTGTATAGACTTCTCTTCCCCCTTGGGTGCACCATGGCTCAGGACATGAAAGCTCTCACACTGCCCTGGATGGCAGCTCTGCAGATGGGACACAGACTCAAATTGAGGGCACATTCTGCACAAGCTACCAGGTGGCCACAGGGGACAAACACCACAGACACATCTCTGTCCATGCACACTTTGCACATCCTCTCCTGTTGCAGGCGGCGGAGCTGTTCTTCTGTGCTCAGCTGAGACCCGTCTTTACCGAAAAAAAAAAAAAAAAAAAAAAAAAAAAAAAAAAAAAAAAAAAAAAAAAAAAAAAAAAAAAAAAAAAAAAACAAAAAAAAAAAGAAAAAAAAAAAAAAAAAAAAACAAAAACAAAAAAAAAAAACCCCAAACTGTTAGTGTTGTCACAGCTCCAGAGTGCCAGTTGTGACAGCTTAGGAAATCACACTGCAACTTGCCCATTGTTTTGTTCAGAGACTGTGAAGGTGGCAAAAGTACCTCTCAGGCAAGTTTCATTTAAGCTGAAAAACTACAGCTATTGTAGACTGGTTTATTTACACAAGATTCAGCTTATCTCTGCATGCTGGACTGAGCAGAGACACAGATCAACAGCATTTATTGTGGTACATAAATTATCCCCATAAACTGGATTTTTTTGTGGCAGCTGCTTCACAGGAGCACTCCAATCCCTGAATAAGGGTTCCTGTGCTCAGGTACCACTCAAACTAGCACACAGTCCCCTTCAAAATTAGAAAAATGAATTAGTATAATGACTACTGATACTGTTATTCTAGAACTCCTCCCAATTATGCTTTAGCTCAATTCCCCACTACTGCCAGCCCAGAGTACCTGATTCCTTCTGCTGCACAGATGGCATTTCTTGTCTTGATGTTCCAGTCTCTCTCTGAACAGCACCTGTATAACCAGAAAAGAAGATGGCATTCCATGCTACCCCCCTTTATCCCTCTCCTGACAGTGCTGTTTGAAAAGATGAGATACCCTGGACCTCAGAAGCATTTTGTTAATAATTTCTTAACTCAGCCTGGTGTGGCTGATGTTCTCTGTGGTGCTTCAGTAGCTATGCAAGTTCACCTCCTTGCCAAGGCCTGTCTGTCCACATCACATTCTCTCCTCAAAGTTGGTTTATCTATCACATCAGCTAGTCATTCCAGCTCCTGTGATACTATTTAATAAAAATTTTGGTTTTGTGGAATTTTTTTTCCACGTTAGCTACAGAAATGGCAGACCATGCTGTGGAGGCAGCAGCTTTGGAACTGCATCTTCAAGTAAACTTCACTTGGCGAACAGAATTCACAAAATAGATAACACAAGACAAGTTAAGGAAAATATATATTATCTAGACAAGAACTATGGCTATTTCTGATCAAGGTATTGATCCAGTTTTAAATAGGCTTGGACTGATCATCCATCTTAGGAGCTTTGCTTCAGACAACTGCCTCTGTCTGGAACAGCTGTGAATTTGTACACAAGCCTGCACATCATGGAGCTGCCAGTTACTGCAGGTCTGAGGGCAGCAGGAAACACCAAGGAGATCCCCACCACAGCCCAGTGCAAGCAGATACAGCCACTGACATCCCAGTAACCACAGCTTCTCCAGGTTTCTTTCAACCAGAACCTCATTGCTCAGCCTCCCAAGGAAAGGCAGGCATGGGGGCATCACCTCTCTCAATTCCAGCCTGGGTAGAGTGAAGGCAGACCCCCAGGATGCTCCAGGGGCAGTGAGGAGGAG
>VZTT01046112.1:0-12636 GCA_013400855.1 Buphagus erythrorhynchus | reverse complement strand
ACCTGTCTTTCAAACTAGGACAATGTGCAATGTGTTTGTTCTGTGTTCTTTTTCTGTACTGCTCCAGGAACTGCACTATGAGAGGACAACCCAAGAAGGGCAGAAGGTTGTGTTTTTGAGTTTGTGTTTGTTGAGGTTGTGTTTTTTCATACATTTGAAGCTTCAAGTGAGAAAACAGAACTGCTGACAGGGATTAGGCCAATCTGGGGGAATTCTAAGCTGCTCTGGTCATGCCTCATGTCAATTTGCCCACCTGAATTTGGTGGCTCGTCACAGCGAACCACCTTGGAATTCAGCTCTGTTTCCATCCAGGAATAATTTCTGAAAGCCTGCACCACTTATGGAAAATACAGGTCCTAGAGTGGTAAGGAGGAAACCAAGGCCCTTTGAGTCTAGAGGACTCCAAAGTGTGTGTTTACACAAAGCATAACATCCATTTTGAGGCAGTGTCATTTTAATACAGGAGTCCAAGGCGAAAAATACCAAAGTGATGGCAATCATTCCTGCAAACACATCTCTGGAAAACAGAATATAAAGCTCTACTTCCCAAAGGGAAACCTTAGGGGAAACTCTCAGGCAGACAGCCAGCCAGCAGCTCAGCCTCATACTTTTAAACTGTTAACCAAGCTCGATTGTGGATTCAAGAAGAGCTATTAGCAGGTCAAAAAAGTGCCCACTGGCCTCAAACACAGGCCATTGTGGTTCAGCAAGAAAAAATTTTGTCTAAGTGGCCTTTACTTTTAGCTACAGCTTATCTTGTCCAAACACAATTAGAGGAACTTACTTTCTATTCTGGTAGAGTTCCAACCCCGTCAGCAGGTAAATGGACACCTTGCGAAAAAGGCTGTAGTCTTCGTGCCATCTCTGGGAGGAGGAGGAGGGAAGCAGAGCATCAGCCTCACCTGGAACACTCGCATAGTTTGGGGTCCCCAGTTCTACCCTTTGAAGTGTTTAAATGTCTCTCATAAGTGACACATAAATGAATTTAGCCAACTGCAGACACCTCTCCAAGCTCAGATTTCAACTGTATTTCTTGTCCCTCAGCACCCTCCTGCAGACACCTGCTGCCTAACAGGCATGCAGTGACCTCTGTGCTGGCCACACAGCTCCATGCCACACTCCCCATTTCGCAGTTTGGACAGTATGAAGGATCAGAAGCAGCTCTCTGGTCCCTCACCTTGTATTCCTCCATGTCAACATCCTCAGGACCAATTTCGCTCAGCTTTGCCCGTGCCACCTTCATGATGCTGATAGACCTGCTCCATGTCAGCAGAAAGGAGAAAAATCACAACACTGGNAGCACGTGCTGCAAGCGGGCATCGTTCTGGGGGGTTGGGGTCTCCTTGGAAAGCAGGTACAGCCGGGAGTACTCCTCACGGAATGCCTGCCAATGGAACACATGCACTGACAGACCCACCTGCCTGCCTGTGGGAATGCCCCAGCAGCCAACAGGAGCTCAAACCTGTCCTGTTCCAAGGGACTCCTCTGCTGCTGATAGATATCCCAGTGGTGAATGCAAGGCCACCAACATCTCAACTCCAAACCAAAGGCCCCCACAGCAAGGCAAACCCCACGTGTGAAGCGTGAGCTTCCAAAAGTGCCAGAGTGTGTAAATGCCTTTGAGAGAGGGGGTACAGCTGCCTTAGATGTATTTGGCAACCCTCTGACAAGTGCTCAGGCTGCCAAAATCGACTGGGACACACTTGTACCTGCAGGAGGTGCAAGAGTATCTTGTGATTTATATTCCCATAGATTACCAGCACGGATGATTCTTTCCATGTGGTATTTTTAGTTAAATCTACTTGCCTGTAAAATCTAACACCAGCTTCAGCATTCAGCAGTGGTTATGCTTTCAAACCCCTGTTCATACAGACATTTCTTGAGGATATCTTTGACAAAAGGGGTCACAGTAAGCAAATATGTTCAGGGCCAAAAACCCAAATTTTACAGTACTAAAAGAATAAGCAGAGAAAAGTAAAGTTGCTGTTTGTCTTAGGAGGAGGGTATTCTCTTACAGGCTCTAAAAATTGTTTTGAACCCAAGGACATCTCATGACTGTAAGAGAGCAGGAACTGAAATGCAGGGCAAAGGCCATTAACTAGAAGAAAAACTGCACAAATCACCCCTTTACATTCCTGATCTGTCAATATGGCACATACTCTCTATTCTGGGAAAACAGATATCCATACTATTTGATTTAGCAAACAAATCAATACCTTAACAAGCCCTGCTTCAGACCCATCACGATCAAAGGTCTGGCGGGCTTTTGCAATAGCCAGGATGACACCTTGCATGGCTGGACTCAGCATCACCTACCACAAAAGCAGGAGAACAGACACAAACAGGAACAAGGAAAACAGTAACAGACAGGGAAAGAAGAGACAGCATAGTGAAGAATGGAAGAAACTTTCAAAAGGTAAGGGTTAAAGGAAAATGTATGAGTACAGGTGTGATAACTGGGGCTGTGAGTTACTTGCGTGCTACTGACTCTATCCATCACATGCACTTTACATGCAGGGCTTTTTTAAAGGCATTTAAAGATCTCAAGGCTGGTCACTCCAAACCCTTGAATTTTTAAATTCAACAGGTGAGAAGGTAAAGCACGCTGGCCATGTCCCCACTATGTCCCACTCAATCTTCCTAAGACATGTAAAATGAATGCAGAACCTGTGGTGCAGCAGCTCCGCGAGCCAACATCACATAAGAACATCTCAAACCTACTCAAGGAGTGACAGCCCCAGTGTTTGTGTGAAATCCAACTTGTGAAGGTGAGAGAACTTCCAAAACACTGCTTGAGCATGTATCAGAGTGATTAAAGCCAGAACCCAAAAAAATCAGTGGGCAGAGTATGTAAATTATGCGGTTGGGATTAAGGTCTTTGGGGATGAAACAGTAAATGAAGCCAGCAAAGAGACTTGTAAAGAAATTAACACAGGTAGGATCAATTTTGATACAGTTGTGCCAGAAAGAGGACTTATGACCAACATGCAGATCGACAAATTGAGTGCTCTTACAGAGCTCCTTTTCTGATGACGTTTAAAAATGGAGTTACAGAATGATGTGGTCCCCCTTCTCTTCCGCAGTAGGAAACCTAACTTTGTACAGGTTGTTGTTGCTATGATAGACACTATCACACCCACCCTTAGGGCAGCTCAAAGCCAGCTAACTACAAAGCTACAGGCTAATGAGCAGCAGTAATTAACCCCTGCACTGGGATCTGTACCTCCTCATTATATCCATCTGCATCGGATCTAACAGGTATCTTCCCCACACTGGGGATTTCCACTTCAGAGACCTGTGAGCTAGTTTGGGCAGCAGCCTCTGCTTCCTGAGTGTCCTGGGGCTGCTCTGCCTGAACTGTGGGGGATGTTTCTTCTGGATGGGCCTTCAGCGGCTCTACCTCCTTGCACTGTGGCCAAGAAGAAAAAGAAGAGAGTAAGAAAATCCAAAGCAAAATACAGGAAAGCCAAAGGGGACCGAGCTAAATGTGGCACAACTACAGAACTTCACAGAAATGGGAAAAGCAAAGGTCTATCAAGAAGAAAAATACAGAGACAAGAAGGGGTAGGCTCCTGGGCCAAGGCTTAGCTCCTACCTTGCACAGAGCTGCCTCGACACCGTTCTTCTCGTAGGCATCGGCAGTGTTGGCAATGGCCTTGGCAGTCTGCTCCTTGGCAATCCTGGCATGCTCTGAGGACAGGGAGTGCATGCTCTGCTCACAAACTGATGATTGCTCTGTCAGGACAGACATGTGGTACTAGTGAGCAAGAGCTACATGATTTTTTTCTCACTTGTTCTAAAATGTTTTGCAGCTTGTCCATGCAGTTTTACACAGCTGCTGCCTTCATCCCAGAGGTGAAGGCACTTCACGTGTGCGTGCCCCTTTCCAGTGGGAATGGCCCACAGTGGTCATCAGGGACTACCAAGTAACGTTTCCCACTCCAGAGAACAGCACTTGTCCACTCAATATTTATGAAAAAAAGAAAAAGCTGGAAATGAACTGATATTAGCCCAGGATGATTAAGTGAATGGGAAGCAGCATTCCTGGGGACAGGCTTGGAAGGGCACACATGCAAAATCAGCATAACAGCCTTTTGTACTGTCAGGACAGAGCCTCCAGCAGCTGCCTTTGCTGCCTGATTCATGCCTGCTCCTGCATTCTGACACATTTGTGCAAGGCTTCAGCACAGTGGTACTGGTGACCAGCTGGCTGTTCCTGGCTCCGACATGGTTTGCAAATTCAGAGTGAGATTACCTGGTCCTGACTCAGAGGAGAGATCCTGCAATTCAGAAGTAGGTGAAGGCTCCATCTGAGGAATCTTGCAAGATTGCTCCTCGTCCCACTCCTCCGCCTCCTGCTCCAGGCGCCAGTTGTCCTCCTGGATGTAGTGTCTCAGTTCTGGTGACAAAGCTTCCACTTCCTTCTGTAACTCTCTAGCTTCTGGGGCCTCATCCTCATCTGGAGGGAATGCAAGACTGGCATAAGGGAACACATTCTGGCAGGGCACCACCCTTGGGGACTAAGCACACACACAATATCATGGACAGACACAAGGAAATTGGCTGAGGGATAAAAGGGGAAAGAAGACAAATTTTCTACTGGGTCTGTAATTTAAGGTGATCCAGAAACAAAGGTGCAAAAATACAAACAAATTACAGAGTTATCTAAAACAAACCCCCGTTTTGTTCTACTATCGGATAGCATTTACATAGAGCAATTCCAGAACCAGCACATGCTGATGCAGGCCAGACACATCCTGATCCAAGGGCTCCAGTTGTACAGGGAACAGCACTGAGCTGCCAACAGCTGGAAAGTTCACAGCTCAGCCAGAGATGACACACCTGCATCACTGTACAGCAGGTAAAGGTAAGGGCTGCATGGGCTCTATAGCACGAGTGTCATGCAGATATTTCTTAGTGCTTTTTAGATCTACCTCAGTATTCACTAAATAGCATAAAACCTAAGCAGCATCAGCTTCAGACAAGTCCTAAAATTTATCAAAACCAAATGGCAACTTTCTACAGCAGATGTTTTCTGCACCCTTTGCAAAATGCTTTAAAAAAAAACAAAAAATGCATTAAATAGGAGAAAAAAACCACCCTATGGGTTCATTTTAGAACTGTCATAAGAAAACAAAGAACAACCTCCAGATCCTCATCAGCCACATTTAGCAATGAACAGAACATCAGCTCTCCATTGTTTCTTTCCATTTGTGACATCAAAATGAGCCACGCGTGAAATTATTGGGTCCTTGTACAGCTGTTTGCCATGCCTAGAGTCACGTGCACAGCAATTTATCCACAGAACTATTTATACACTGGCACTGCAAACACACTAAGTCTGAGCCACTCAGATACCAATACCTCTCAGGGAAAGGCTGCACAAAAAAGAGCCCATTTAGATTCAGTGTAACAGAATCATCAAAGACCAAGCAAACGAGTCAGGAAGTGTGATAAAAATGGGAGAGATAAAGTAGGTGTTTCACATGCCTTGAGGAAACAAATGCTGCCGTATAAACACTACAAAAAGTTAAAATGAAGAACATCAGCACGTTAAATGTGGCAAAAGGGCAGTGTGAGTCTGTACACACGTAATTAATGCATGAGGTGCTGCTTCCAGTGTCACCCGGATGCAACCGTGCTGGGGAAGCCAAAGAACACAATGATCATGCAGGCCAGAGAGACACAGCAGCACACAAACATCCATTAACCAACAGTTGTGGCTCTATACCTGCAGCAGCACGGGACACTTGGTCACTGATGTACATCAGGCAGTAGGCACTAGCGTTCCTCAAGCCCCCAAAGGACTCTCGCTCCAGCTCTTCCCAAGATGACTCTGTCACTGAGATGTCGTTGTACTTGAGCCATCTTTTCCGAGGCTGGTCATAGATGAAGGCCCAGTAGTGCCCAGCATTTGCTTGCCCCTCATGGACTAGGACTGCATGCAACTGATAGGGAACCTGCAAAGGGACATGGACATCATTCACATGTGCAGTTAGGGACTGATTCTGCCTGACCTCTGTAAACAAACAGGGGGAGTGCTTGTAGGTGCAGCACGGCACAAGAGTCAAGCAATTTGATAAATTTCTTACTACATGAAAACTGACATTCAAGGTAAGAAGAAACAAGATTTTCATAAGTAAATCTTTCTCTGCTTCATCACTGGAAATTTAAAAATACAGTCAAGAGGGCAATTAAACTAACATCTACTAACAAAAATGAGGATCAGCAATACTAGTTTGGTATTTACGTACTGAAGCTGCATTTCCTACCTGTTGGAGGAGAGGGTCACAGTACATTTGTTCAATGGACAGGTTGATTCTGGCAATAGACTCCTTCAGATCTGCCAAGAACATCAACCATGAGAGAAATGCATAAAAATTAATGACTACTCATCAGGCTATGCTAGCTCCTTTCACTTCAAAGAGTTTGAAGCAATGCAGAGACTATCAGATAGACTCAACACCAGAGCTCAAACAGGGACAAAATTATTTGTAGTTCAGGCTGTAGCCAGCAATGTTAGAGAGGGGAAACCAGGCCAGCATTCAGGAGGAAAATCACTACAAATGCATTTGGGGCCAACCTTGCACGTCCTGTTCAATCTCGTTTCTCCATCGCTGCAGACACGTCTGAACCAGGTTCAGCTCTTCCTCAGAGACCACGTGAGGAGCTGGACGTTCAGACAGGTCTGCTGGTGACACAGGAGCCTGGAGCTCCATACTGGAGTTTTGCTGCAGTGAAGAATTTGCCACAAAAAAAGCTTCAACTTCAGTCCTAGTATCAGTCCTCTCTTGTATGCTGTGGAACAAAATCCAGGAGTAGTGAGCAAATGTTTTAATCTCTCTCTAGTTTTTCTTTTTTTTGGAAAAGACTATGAAATAAACCAAACAAAAATTACTCCAGAGCTGGAGCAGGATTTCCTTTCCAGAGTGGTATAAAGTGTAGAGAGAACCAGTGCACTGGAACGTGCTTCTGCACATTTAGTTAGACCAAACTAAAATACAGGAAAAATACTAAGGAAAGTTCTTATAGAACTCTCTAAGCACACATCCACAATGAGCCAATGCTAAAAATTCCTTCCATTACTACTAAGAAACATGTGTGTTTACTCAGCTTAATTTAGAGCGTTAAACCAACCATGCTGGTCAGGGTTATAATAATCCAATACTGCTGTAATTTACTGGTCAATGAAGCAAAAAAATGAGTAGCCTAACCAAAAGGAGCATGTGATTCAGTTCTTAACTGCTGCTTAGGCAAGGAATACAGGGATGCTTTTGGACAAGGAGAAAAGAACAGACCAAGATGCAGTGTTCTATTTACACCAACAGAACCAAACAACCAGCAAAGCAGTGACCCAGTACTTGCACAAGCGTTTGCAAGTTCCAGCACCGTGTTCACCGGTGCCCAGATAAATAACCCACTTTTGGAATGCCACCCAGGACCATTTAATTCGGAGGTGAAGTGTTCTCCTGTGCATCCTTTTTATTTCTGTTTACTGACCCATTTGGCTGTGAAAGCACGTCCAAAACAGGAGGCTTGGCTTGGGAGTGCAGGAGTGTTTTTTGAGAGCTCTGAGCAGAGGAAACAGCCACAGCTGGCTTTGTAGCAATGAACTCGAGCACATACTGCAGCATGTCAGGCAGTGGAAAGCGGGCTGGGCCAGAGCCATATTCCATGTACCTATGGAAAAATGCAAGGTGGTGTTAGAATGAAGGAATGAGATGGGTTTAAACCTCATGGGACAAGAGAAGAACAACTTCTGTAATGTGCTACTGGGCTTCCTCACCTCCACTGCCAGTGCAGCTGACACTGTTAACTCTGCTCTTTAAAGAATTTATTCCTGTAACAGTATCAGTAAAATTTAGAAACCATTGAAGAGACAGGTTTGTTTTTGAAAACACACTTCCTTCTTCCACGTTTCAGAACAAACATACTGCTGTTTCTCCTTCCCCTACAAGTTTCTTTGCTATTGGAAAGCACATTTAAAAGGAAACCCTTGCAGTCTTCCAGAGGGCATAAAAATAAAACCAGCTGACTACTCACCTTTCCAGTTTCTGCTGCAGAGTCATCATTTTCTCCTTCAATCTCTTCATTTCCTCTCTTTTCTTCTGAATAAGATCTTTATTGCAGTAGAGGTATCTAAACAGAAACACAGAGCCCCAGGTTTGCCAGGTGAGATTTGTTTACTTCTAACATCCACAATCTTCTGTAAGTATTTTAGAATTTTTCCTTGCTCACCCAAGCAACCTTTTTAATTTCTTTATTTATAACAAAGCAATAGCTTTAAACATACCGTACAACAGGACAACTCACCTGTCCATATACATAGTCTGGGGAAACTCTAGCTTGGTGTGAATTTTCTCTGGCTGTCCTAGTGACTGATTGAACTCAAATCGGGAGAGTTCAAAGGTCAGAACTGGTGGGAGTTTTGTAAACCAGCGCTGTAACAAAAGCAGAAATGCCCCCAAAGGGACTTGTTTTAAGATGACTGCTAATGGCACATTTTAGACTGATCCTATACGATTTCAGACTGATTTAGAAGTCTCTGTCTTTAAGCACTGAATTACGTTTTGTTTGCAGAGTGACTAGTCAGAAAGCCAAATTTTACAAGTTAGTAATTTATGGTTCCATTTTACATTTTTACTGTGAAAAAGCCTCATAATTGCTCTCATTGTTACTTGTCATTGCCTGATGCTTTCAGCTTGATGAATTATTAACAAGTCCAGCACTGAATTTCACAAATTAGCAGAGGCTACATACAATCTGCACATCATCTAAGAGCCCCCAAGAGAGTTCTTTTTTGAGGCAGATCACATGCAGTGATGAACAAATCAGGAGTCCTCCTGCAGCACCAGCATCCTTATTCTCTCTCAGTCTACTTGCAAAGTACTTGATTTAGGGGATCCAGAGAAGACCTCAAGTTACTTTCTGTAGCTTCATACACTGTTTCAAAGAGTGATGCTGAAAGAAAACTTCTCAGTTGAATTTACATTTCCTCTCGCTCTTCCTGGATTCACAATGATTTCCAGCATCCACTGCCAGAAACTTCCTTCACCTCTCTTAGCTTGGCACCACCCACTTCATGCTCCCCTCTGAATTCAGGATGAGCACACTGTCCTGGGGTATAAGCGCATTTTCCTTTGTGGGATTCATGTCAGATGTCCTGCAACAACAAAACTCCCCCACAGCAGAGCTTTTTAAGAAGCAGCCATTAACCACAAAGAAGGAATGATTTATGCTCCCATAGGTTGGGAGAAGTTTCTGTTAATTCCACTGCTGCTTTGACTTTCAGCACATTTGCCTAGGTGCTCAAAAGACAAAATCATCTTATTTCCTGTGTCCCCTATCATGCCACCTTTTACCCACCACACCCTAGGAAGTGAAACTAAGATGGACAATTTTCCCACTAAGGCTTCTCAGAAATTAAGGCAGAGCCTTTTCCTCCTATCTGTGCAGACAAAAGAATTAAAACAGCTCCAGGATCAGTCAAATTTCCCTTAATTTTGGGAAAGAATTTTGAGGAACTAAAAAGCTTGGATTGAAACAAATCTGCCTGATGAGCTCCAACATGCCTTTGTCTCCAGTGCCAGCTAACACCAGCTTCACCCACATCCCCTGTAAATGTACCTGAACTGCTTCAGGCAGAAACCAGGAAAACCCAGAACAAACATCTGAGTCCAGAGTCAGAACAGGGCTCCTCTCCTCAATACTTCATTTGTCCTTTGCTATTTTAAACCACAGCAACACAATTTTCAGACATTCTCATAGAACTGAAATACTCTTCCCTACCCTGCCTACAGCAGATACCTTTGCCAATGTTGTTTCCCAGCCTTTCTCCAAGCTAACTTTTGCTGCACTTACACACAGAGGATGCTGAATCTAGTTTTTCTTCTTCACCGACTCAGTTTTTTATGATTAGTTTGTGGTTAGTGAGATTTAAACAAAAAAAGAAATAAAATAATCAGTCAGAAAATAAGAGTGAAAGCAAGAAGAAAAACCCCAAACCATACACAATATAATAGGGAGAAAGAGACAAATTCTAAATGGCATACCATGGAGTTAAGCACTGTACTTTTACCCTCCGAAAATATGGAGCCAGTAGGTCTCCCCCTACTCAGGTATAGGTAGGCTTCAACAGAAAGAGAGAGACTTGATCACACTTGATTCAGAGGCAGACTGAAAATGAAGTCTTTGAACTGGTTACATAGGACAACACATCTTTATAATTCATCAAAGACTTAGTGTCTAACCACACTTAGTGTCTGAGCACCTAACATTAACAGACATTTACATGAGATTCCAGGTATCCAGAAAAATGTTTTGTATTCAATTCTCAGAGAACACTCATGGTTGCCATTTAAAGTTATCAGAGTACCTCTACACTGTGTGTGCTGCACTTTCTGCAGCAGGCAACCAAAGGCTTGACAAAAAAGGTCAAACTAACCTCCTGTCCATACTTCACTGACTGAGATGCTGTTGCCTCATCCATCTCTCCCTCCACCATGGCTCCTTCCAAGCACTCATTCAAGTTCCGGTACCCATTTACCTGAAGGGGATACTGACCAAAGGTCTCAATCTTGGAAAAAGTGTTGCCTGGATGATGGAAACCATACAGAAACCATGAGCTAACTCAAGCAAACAAAAAATGCTGGTTAACTCCAAAACACTCAAAAAGAGTTAAAAGGTTGAATCTACCAAAGCCTTAACTCACCCTCATGGACACCTTCAGTCAGGAAAGTCCCGTAGAAGAGCTGCACCATAGGGTTTTCAGATTTGTCCCCAGGGCTCCTGTTTCAGAGAGCAAAAGCACACTTTTATTTGCAGCTGGAGGCTGCAAAAAAATCCCAAGTCATAATCTAAGCCTCTGCTTGGGGGCCTACAGGCCAAAGTACAGTTTTCTATCCAAGCACTAAATAAAGAGGAAGCTTCTCATTAATTTTCATGTTCCAAAGCACATTGTAACACACTGGCAAGAGTGGAAAAAAAACGTTAAGGTGCCAGCTTCTGAAAGAAAGTTTCAAACTACCAGAGCTTTTCTGTTCACCAGGGCTGCTGAGCTCTCTCAAAAGCTCATTTACTCTGCAGGCCATATCAGCACTGAATGAAGTCCCACACTCACCAACAGGAGATGCAGACACAACACTTCAAGCTTAATAAGCCTCATCCACAGGAAACAAAACACTCATTTGCTCAAAATTTTCACATAAAGTCCTCTCATTTATTAAAACTCTCCTTAGGTCAGAGTCCCAAGAGCACACAGAACTCACCTGACATTCACAGTGAGCTGGAATGCATCCTCCAGCCAGTCCAGTAGTTTGTGTGTAAATTCACTCACGTCTTGCTAGAAGAGAGACCAAAGTGGAGAGTCAATTGTGACACCCTCCAGAAAGTGTTCCCCAGCCTGCTCATGTCACAGACCCACTGAACACTGACTGGTACTGCTGTACCCACCCAGCTGTGCTCTGTGAGACTGAAAGCTGTGCTGCTTTGGACTGGAAATGAACCCAGCTCATCTGAACACTCCATCAGAGGAGATTACTGTGATCACTACCTGACTATGCAGATGGCACTGGGTAGTGCCATGCTACACTGGCTGGTTAATTAACATGCATGTACATTCTGCTCTAATGACACAGGGACAGCTGCTTGTTGGCTGACAAACATGGGAAAAGGCCTCTGAAAGCATCAGCAGGATGAGGCAAAATGGGGTTGCCGTGGCTGTGAGTGCCGGTTTGAAGAGAGCAAAAGGCTTTTCAGCATGGTTTTACCTGTGGTTGTTCAGCTGATCTAAACACATCCCTCAAGAGTTCCAGTGCTGCAGAAGGGTCCACGAACTTACGCCATGTCCCCAGCATTAATGCAAACAGACACTGAAGTTCTTGCATGAATGCAATATTTCTTTTTCCCTGCATTGCAGAAAGAAGAAAAGTCAAAGCCTTCCTGCAGCTCTAAAAAGCATAATCTTAAAACTTAGTGCTACTGGACACCACGTGCACATATTGTAAAAGGTACCAAATCAGCTGCACACTGGCTCAAATACCAGCTCTTCTACCATGCATGCAAACCAATGAGTAATCTGGAGCTGCCAAATAAGTTTTATGGGAAAAGCATCTCCCCACACAGCAGTTAAAGGCTCTAGAGGACAGGGGTACAAGAAGCAGCTCTTTTTTTTTTCTATTCTGATTCTGTCTTTAAGAATTTCCTAAATTTATCTTAAATGTAGCCAGATGATTTTAAAGCCACAAGTCTTAGATGGTCCCAAATTAAATCTGGTTAGAGAAAGAGCAGAGTGCTATACCACAAAAGAGGGAAACTTGACAATGTTACTGAATCAAAACTTACAGTGTGACTACAACAACTTTCAAGCACATTCTGTGGGAGGGAGTACCCAAGGACCAGCCTCCGGAATTCTGGCAACTGAAACAGAGACTGAAAGGAGAGGAGAGGAAAAGCTCGCTCAGCACCTGCAAGGATTGGACTCACTGCAATCTGATGCCCTGTTTTCACTCTGACTTGACAGGTTTCTTCTGCCAACTTCACATTACCAATGGTCCTGTGTTATTGAATGCATGTTTACAGTGTGAGTAGCCCCTGTGCTGGACCAGCACAGAATCAGAATCACAGAATTAACTAGGC
>VZTT01046100.1:43287-59898 GCA_013400855.1 Buphagus erythrorhynchus | reverse complement strand
TATTAATATCAAACTGTTGGAGCAAATTTTCTTTGGGAAAGGAATTAAAACAAAGTAATAGTGTGGGGCCAAACGCACTCCTTAACATAGCTTGATTTTACAGAGAGTCAGAGTGGGTGCAAAGCAGCTGAATGCTTATAGAAGATAAAAGCAGCAGTGGTTCAGATCTGTGACCTGCCATTTCATCTCAAGATCCAGCAAAAGCTTCTTCTTGCTCCCTCATCTTAGATTTTTTTTTCCACAGGAGCTAGGCAGCAGAGCTTAGGATTAAGGATACTAAGCTGCCCATTTCTCTGGCAGCCTTTAATTGCACAAGCAACAGATTCTGCTTCCTCCAGATTCTGTGGGCAATTTGAATAGTGTCCATTGGAGGGGAAACAAGGTGGAATGGGGGCTGCTGTAGGAGGCCAGGCAGAGCACTCTGGACAAGAAACGAGCTGAGCTATACCAAGTCCTGTCAAATGCAGAGGAAAACTAGGGTTGTGTGTGTGCAGGAGGAGAATGTCGGCCAAAGTTACCAATTGTTGCCTCAAGATCTTCAGTAACAGATAAACCAGCTCGTGGAAAGGAGGTATTTAAGCAAATAGCCCAATACTTGTGGTTTAATGCAGTCTGTATTTTGGTAGGAAGCACCATGCTGAACTAGTTAGCCTAAGCTGTGTTTCATGCACTGCAGCTTAGGCAGGCCAGCAAATAGCTTGGTAATGCTGCATGAAATATCTTGGCATATATCTGACAGCTCACTGGGAGAATATCCTGTAAAATTGATCACCTGACTCCATTACTCAAAAATAAATTTGAGGTGGTGTAGTGAGGTAAACATTGGTGAGGGTGTTTGAATGCTGTTAGAGGAAATTAAATCCTCTGCATATGTGGCAATATTTATTTTACATTTTATGTGTTTCAATAGGAAATGAGCTCATATTTATCTTCGCTCTATAGCAAGATGCATTAAGCTCCAGAGCAAGTACAGCATCAATCTCCAATGGTTTTCAACCTAAAAAACTCTATCCCTGAGTCCCTGTTGCCTTGGCTTACATTTATACTCCTGCATAGGATGGAGAGGGCAAAAGCCCTTTAGAGATGCCTTTCCTGCTTGCAGGTTTACTTGCTCTAGTATTGTTGAGGGGTGGAAGGGAAAGTAAAATTTATTTCTACGTTTAGCTGGAATAACTTGCCCTCCTGACTCTCCTCAGACATTTGACCAATAGGACTTTTTTGGCTGCACCTTCAATATCATCAGAAATAAAAGTCCTAATATATCACTCAGACATCAGGTAAACTAGTGACAATTCCCAACATCATCTGGATACAGTAGTGAAATTGATGTTAGGTCTCACTAATCAATCTAAATAGCACAATAATACATAAAGAGGAAAAAAAAAACCCAGCTTTTGTAACTTATTTTCTTCCTTTCTACATTAGGATCTTCTTTCTGTATCAGAAATTAAAGTAATCTGTCTTAATCTGGTCCTTCTTAAGTGAACAGCAAATTGCAGGGTGGAATGGAATATAAGATATGTTTTACTTCATGTCTTGAACTCGTTTATTTACTTGCACTTTGCTCCTCATTCATATGACCACAGTGCCCATGACCTGAAATCAACAAAACACAGTTATCCTGTAGAGCAAAATGTGCTGAAGGAAAGTTCGTGAGTTGAGACATTGTAAAGGAAAGAAAACAGTGACATGAGAAATGTTTCTAGTGATAATTGAGTAATACATATTTTTCATATATTAGAGTTGAGTGACTTTTTTTTCCTCGTAACTGTAACACTCAAAAATGTGATAGCAGAGAAATTATCTTATCCTGCTTCTTTATTCCTAGCCCAGTAGTTGTTTGGGTTCCACAATTTTATAACTACTTTCTCACAGAAAGCCCTTATCTAACATATGGCATTGTCTCTGTAGTGACTGAATGTCTCATGAGCATAGTGTGACTTTATTTTCACAATAGCAGCACCCTGAGCTGAAAAAATTTTCAACCCTGCTAACTAGGTGGGGTAGAGGGAGAGAGAGGAAATGAAATGCCTTGCTTATTTTTCTCAACTAACTGCTGCTGAGAAGTCTATGTTTCCTTCCATTGTCTGTAAAGCAGCTGTGATGTTCACAGATGCTAGGAGGATCTTTTCTCTGTTTGGTGGGGGAAGCTGTGTCAGGCCATTGGTGATGTGGGACACAAAGCCACCAGCACATCATCATTACTTTAAGAAGTGAATATTGAGACTGGTAATGGTATGGGCAAATTGGGCTGTAAGTTTGTTTTTGAGGCTCAGAATGAAACTAGGAACATTCCAGTTTAACTAAATTTAGTGTTACAATCAAGTAGTGCACAGGAGCCAAGGCAAAAGAGATGAAGCTCATACCCTTTCTTCCCAGCGGCACCTGCTGGCCAGTATTTTTCTTCTAACATTTTCTTTCTTCAACCCATTGTATTAAAAACGTACCTTAACCAACTCTACATCAGAAACCTGCCCTGGTGGTTCAGTAACCACTGTCATCAGCACAAGAGAATGAGTCACCTTGTCCTTCACACATGTGGAAGTGTGCAGAACTGAGGCTGATGTCCCAGTCATCTTTGGCCAAAATGCTGATGTAGGTGTTGCACCCAAGGACACATCTGCAGAGATGAAACAGCCCCAGTGGAATGTGTTCTGCATGCTCTTGAAATTGCTACTGTGAGCTCCTTTTATGTTCCAGAGCAAAGAATCTGCCCAAAAGCCTTCCCACTGCCATTTTAAACAATCCACTGTGAGAGGTGGCTCACCAGATCCTTGAGACCTGTGGCCTAGGACTATTTGACTGCATAGCCAGTGTTTTTACGCAGTTTCTTTTCTGTATATAAATGTGAATACTCAGCATCAAATAGCTGTAATTATGCACTTTGTTTTTTTTTCCTGAAAGCTCTAAGTATATTAACAGGTATCTGTTGGGAAGGACAAAAATTTAACAGAATAGTTTTAAAGATACACAGAAGGTTCTATAGGAATGAAAGCAAGTTTTGATATAGAAGAATTGCTGAGCCAGTCTTACTGGGTAACTAGAAGGCAAAGAGCAAGTGAGTTGGAAGGGGCTTTTATGACTTAGAGCAAAGGATAAATCCACCTCAAAAAAAGACGTTTTTTACCAAACAAAAGGATTTTCACAGGCAAACAAGAAAGCCAATGTTGCAAGTAAAGATCTCAGAAATTTCCACTGCGAAACAAGTCCCAAAGTTTAACATGTAACTACTAACTCAGATGATTGGCTAGTCACTAACATAACATGGTAATTTTAGCAGTTTTGATAGGTTATATGTAAATGTAAAAGGTGTTGTGTATGATGTTGATTGATTGTTTTGTAATAAGATGCACAGCAGAAAAAGAGATATAATGCTTTGTAACATGAATAAAAGGGGGCTTCAGGACACACGGCTTGCCTATAGCCAGCAGCTCTGGGCTCACCCACGAGCCTCAACTGTGTAACCTCGTCTATGCAATAAACAGCATTTTAAGAGCTGTCTGAAGCCTCCATCTCTTGGTCAGGCTCTTACAGGTACCCAAAATGTATTAGAAGCAGGGTATACATGTTTCTGTTATGCTAACAACAAATACTTCATTTCTTTTGGCCTCTCTTTCTGTTCTTTTCTTTCCTCTTCATAGCAGTTCTGAAGCATAATGCAAGTGTTTTTCAACCTATCTGTAACCATAGTTTTAGTTTTTTGTTTCCTTTGCTAATGAAAAGAAAAATCAACTCAATTTTATCAAGCTGCTGGTAAAGTACAGAGAGCATTTACTGTAATTAGGACACTGCATTACAGAAGTGATCTAAAGAATCCTGTTAAATGTCATTGCTCTTAGCAAAGAAACTACAGAAGTTGAAATGGAGTTTTGAAAAGGAGAGCTGAGTAATATGCTTAGCTGTTCAGTCATGTTGACTGATGTACTCATGAGCTGTTTTAATTTAACAAGTTGGATTTTCTTTCTGCAGTAAAAGATTAAGAAGTCTTTGCTCTAAACCAGGTAATTCCATGCTTGCCTGCTCTTTGTTTAGTAGATGTTATGCCACCCTCCATTCATTCTGGCAATTGGCACAATGCAGATAATGATGAGGTATGTGATGACAAATACGTTCATTGTCTCATTTCTGACTGATTTCATATGCCAGATTGTTCAAACCAGAGTAAATGCAGTGCTGATTAGAGTCTGATTTTTGATTCTTCTTTTGATTCAAATTTATTTTTAAGGAATATAAATTTCCTTCAGAATATGTCTAGTTCTTCCATCTTATCTGTATGGATATAGCCTGTATCATTAATTCATTGGAAGTAGGTGCTTATCCTCTTGCCATTTTTGATTGGATTTGCAAGATTGGATCCTTAATAAGAATCTGTGTATTCTGCAGTGAGGAAACATTGTATGGTGAAGATCTTCTCATATATAACACCATTTGGGAATTAATCTTGCAATCAAAATGAATGCAGGATTAGCTCTGAAACCTTTCTTCTATCTGACACAGACTAACCTACATGTCTAAGAGCCAGGCAACTGCTTTGGGAAAGTGGAGTCATTGTTCAGTTGCTATGAGCTGGTAAATACACAGTGGTAAAGGCTTGGCCCTGGCTCTTCCTCGCCTTGATTCAGAACTGGTGAGGGAAAACCCGGCCTGAACTTGAGACAGAAGTTCACTCTTAATGGACTCATTCAGACAAATTTTTTTCTGCTTATTCGTTCACCATTCCTGTTCTAGGACTACTTGAGTTCCTTATACCTTGGCTGCACATGTGAAACCCTTCATTCTGCTGAGAGGAATTTAACCTTCTGTTCTTACTTCCCTCAATGAGTGAGATTGTATCCTCTTTTCAGCACAACTGTGTGGTCATAGAGCCCCTGAGCAATACACAGTGTATTGGAGGTGGTGATTTTGTGTTAAGTATGTTATTTTTTTCATCCCTTGTAAAAACATTTCCTTCGATTGTGAACTGTCTGAATTTTATAACATCAATCAAATGCTGATTGGGTTGTGAAGGAACTTATCCCCATAGACACGGAGTATAATACTGAATATATCAACTCTGTCTCTCCTCAATATGTGCAGAAGTAATGAAAGAAAAGGATCAAGCAGTTCTTTAAAGTTCAGATCCTGAAATCGATACATTTGCATCTGCCTCTATCTGCCCTCCCCCACCTGCTACTTAAAGATCTCTAAATAGCTTTAGACAGAGAAATGCATTGTAGTATTTTGGACTCGCTTGGCTTAAGGATAAAGTACACTCTGCAGAAGAAACGGGAAAAGAAAGTGAAAAGAACACAAAAAACATTCAGTGGTGATCAAATGTGCTGTATTTGTAGACAGGATGTCAGGGTGAAATAGATTATTATGAAAGCATGAGGATCTGACAATTTAAAGGAAAATAAAGTGTTCTTGAGAGTTAAACATTGAAACTTTTTTTAAAAGGGGCTGGTGTTGTAATGAAAACAGCATCTGGCTGTGATTGCTAAAATTTGATTGCAAAAGGAAAAACTGAATGATGCTATCTCACACTGATTGACATTTTAAAAAAAACTTGAAAAAATGGATATTAAAAAGGAAAGTTAGACAGATGTAGCAAAGCAACAGCTGTTGGAGATGGACAAGCTTTCTCTGGGGACCCGTTGCCAAGGAAATATTACAGCCTTATTCTGATTGCCTGCTGCTACAAATCAGCATTAGCTCCACTGAAGCCAAACTTGTGCCAGTGCAAAACTGGCATAAGATCAGAAATAGGTATGGAAAACAAAGTAAAATAATAGAATATGGCAAAGTTCTATCAGGAATCTAATTGGTTTGCCATTTGTGTCACATGTACCTGGCTTTGTAACCATATTTATTTTTTACGATTAATGAACACACTCAAATATTAACAGCATGATCATATGATCACTCAGAGGACTATTCTAGACACAGAAAAAGGAGAAAATGGTAGGCACAGGTTCATCCTCTTGTGCAGTATCTCAGTGAGAGAAAACCAGTACTTACCTATTCTGGGGGATACATGGGGGGTAAGATGGAGACAGAAGGAAGATGACTTGAGCCTGCTGTGCTTCTCATCTTCTTGAAGGTCCTCAGTAATTGTTTCCAGTGATGGAGGATGGGTATTCCCCAAACCAGGATTGCCTGGCTCTGAGATATACCTGAATCCCCAGCTCTGGAGCACTCTCTGAGCTCTGAAGCCCAACAGTCTCATGCCCCACGGCTGGAGGTGCCCTGGCTCATGGCAGAGCCATCAGTCAGTGTGGGTGAGCTGCTCGGACTGGACAGCAGGAATGCCACCTTCCTGCTGCTCTCAGCAGTTACAGACCCAGTGCTGTGGCTGGTTTGCTCAGTGCCCCCAGCATGAGGAACTCCCCATGTGCATGAGCTTCATTCCCAGCTGTGGTAAAGCAAATAAAGCCTACAAGAAAGAAAGCACGCTTCTCAGCCAGCCTTTCTTATTATATTTTTCTAAACAATTCTTTTGGTTTATTGGGAGGTTTTGTTTTTCACTCTAAACTGTGACTGTACGTTAAGAGCAAGCAGTTTCTTCACACCTTTCTTGACTGCTGTAAAGAGCCTGGGTGGAGGTTGCTGTGTTCTGGTGAATAATCCCTTATCCTCTACATCATGCACAAATGCTGGCTGCAAGACAAAGAACTGGAAGAGAGTGTGAGCAGATTTATAAAGTTGTGGTAGGCGAAGGGGGATATGGCAGAATTAGGAAGGGACAAAGTATTGGAAAATCAGACCAGATTTCCAAAATATTTTTTAAGAGGCTATTGTTAGTGACAATGTTTTAACACAGTGTTTTGTTTCTGGGTGACACACAAAAGCATGTGCTCATAGCCCCTGATGCAGTTCAGAGAAAGAGATGGAAATGATTGGAAGAGGGTTGATATTTAGAGGAGAATTTTCATGATCTGCTTTACACAGCAATCTTGCATTGGTAAAGCTGAAATCAGGACATGTGCACACACATGCCAATTCAGAACAATTTACCACATCTTCTATTCTGAGTGCTGGAAAACCATAAGGACCCCAGGGGGAGTAGCCCCCCAGCACAAGCACAGAAACACAGCTGCCCCAAGCAGTGACAGTCCTCTACTAGTGCTGCCCCACAAGCATGGTGTAGAAGCGCAGAATATAATTTCATTCCATTGTATCTGCTCTCAGAGAAAACACAAGATTAAGTAAGTCTCACCACTGCTAATTACTAGCTAACAGTAGAAAGGATGAATGTTCTGCCTCTCTTTCTCATCAGACAGTTAACTGCATGCATCCTTTGCCAACCACATGTACTTCGTGCTTCAGCAAATTTCTTTTAGCTGAGAGACATAGGAGTAATGTGGCTCATCAATCTGGCTTTTATCCTGTTTCATCAAAATTCTTAAGCTTTCTTTCCCCTGGCTTTTTGATTTGTTTCTGAATCTTCTATCTCTTCCTCTCAGACCTCCTCCAAAGAGCATGTTGTACAGTGGTTTTCTTCTACAGAAACCAGATTTAGGGGATTTACAGCATAGGGGGATCTGCTTTGCAGTGACTGTTAGCCCTTGGGTATCAAAAGATGCTTTCGATGTGAAGGAAAAAGAAAATCTATTCACATTTGTATTGTGTGTTACTGTTCAAAGTCTGATATCGAGATCAAGGGGGTCACCTAATTGAAAGCTATGCCATAGTAGTGTTTTCTTGCTGTACAGCAGAATAGTTTCCAAACAGGTTACTGGCCCTGGCAGTAGACAGCAAAAATGTGTTCCAAACCTTAATAATAAGAATCTTCTTCAGGAAACTAGTATCATCCAAGTATTTCTGAAGTTTTAGGTGTTAAGGCAATAGCACAAAATTAATGTCCTCCCAGTTTGGGTTAATTTATGCTAATTGATTTTAAATTTGTTTTGTGGTATTAGGAGGCCTGGTACCTGGTTAGTTGGTTGTTTAATTCTGCCTGCAAATCTGCCATTCCTGCTTTCTGAACTCAGGGATTTTTGTTTTAATGCTTATCATCTTTACAGAAATATGCTGTAATTGTTGTTGGTTTTTTCCCAGCATGGGGTACACATGAGGGAATCTGTCTGCTGGACATTTCAGTACATATCCAAGTGGCCAGGTGCAGGTAGCCCAATGTGTGCTCTCCCCACCACCCAAGCTGATGCTCAGGGAAATGCCAGTCTGGAAGTCTCAGCCAGCCTTCCTCTCCATGGCCCTGACACCAAGCCAGGTTGACTGCTGGAGCTGGCTGGCATCCAGCTTATTCTGTGTGCAACCAGGACTGCCTCTGTCTGTAGATGTAGCTCTACATGACCTTACATTTACACTATGATGCAAGTAAGCCATTTTGATAGCAAACATTATTCATACAATGATACTTCAAGTCTCTATATTATTTCCTACATTGCACATTACCTTGTAATTTTTTTTGCATTTACAGAAAACTCCTTTTCTCTTTAACCATGTATCAACTGTACGCATTCTCAATGAATTTGAATTTAAAGCTCATTTGGCCTTCATAGGAATATAAAGAAATGGTGTCTACTCTTGAAGCAAAATTTCAATATTTTGTTGCAATTCCAGTTTATTACAGCTGGTGTCAGTCATAAATCCTCTCAGACTTCCATCCTTAAGTGGAAAACTCATCAAGTGACTAATTTCCATTTGCTGTGTTTATTGTTTGCAATGAAAATACTTTAGAATGTTGTTAATAGGTTTTAAGCAAAAATTCAGTTTCATTTCATCATACTCAAAACATGGAGATGAATCTTGCCAGACCCATGGTACATTGTCACCTAATGTTCAGAAATAGTTTATCACTTCTTGTGTTCTGTGCCACATATTTGAGGTCTCCTCCCTTCCAGAAAGTCAGATTTCCTGTCTGCTGCAGTCAAAGGGAGTTTTTTTATATGAGTGTAGCGAGGGATATGATGTCAGGTTGGTTTGGATACTGCNTTTTTTTTTTTTTTTTTTTTTTTTTGTGGCAGAGCCTACTCCTTTTATTCTTTAGAAATGTCTAAAAAATTGCATCCTTGAGCTGGACTGGAATCTTGCTCATATTTAAATATTAGCTGATAATAATTTTATGCATCATGTAAACCTTTACCTAATGAAGTGCTCTGGCATTCATCTCATGCAGTAATATTTGCTTTTTGATGGCAAGCTAAACTGTCACTGGTGTGTGTAGCATTCCAAATACACTCTACCATTACAGCCTGATTTGCTTTGAACTACCTGGTTGCATTTTAAATAAACAATATAGTATTAAAGCACTTATTAGAAATGGCAAATTCTGAATGCTTAGCCCTTCCCAACTGGACTATCTGTGGGTTAAGCGTAGGTTTGATCTAAAGAAGTGCTATTTTCCTATTGCCTCTCAAAGGACTTTCTCCCTGTTATTCCACAAGTGAATTTGACCCTCAGTTTTTGCAAGTCCCCACTCTTCTTTCCTTCTCATAGGCAACGTTCTGTGACAATAGAAATATAATGTTCAACCTTGGTTTGTCTTGTTAGCAGCATGTGGTAAGAATATTGTGCTGCCATTTCAGTCACATTTTTATACTTGTCCCCTACTGTCTTGGCTGGTTGCCAGCACAGTGATTTATGTTTTGTTTGCCTCCAGATGTGATTATTGCTTTTCTTTCCTGGATGGGCTCTCTGAAAGAGTTCTTCACACATTAAAAGGTTGAAGCTCTTAAATCAGGGACTTGTTTAAACTAATTTTCAGTGAAAATGAGCATAAAAATTCCTAAAAGAAAAGAAAGCACCTGGACAAAATTTTGATTACAATAAAAATTGAGAAACTAAGATGACTTGGCTTTAAAATGATGATGTAAGCTATTAGAGATTCAATAAAACCTCATCTATTTAAGTGCAGCCCTGGGCTATATTTTCTAGTCCATGGAAACTTTTCTGTGCTGCTTAGTATGTTTAGTGAAAACTCACTCTTTCATGGTGAAAAGATAGCTTAAACATAAGATTTTATAAGGTGCTGATTTCTTTCTTCTTTCACTTTAAAAATTACTTTAATGCCTATTTTAATATATATTGAACTTCAAGAAGTTAGAATTTTATGTTACTAATCAGTGCTGCATTCAGAGCACTTAACCTTACAAATATAGTCTGTTTCAAGGAAGACTCTCTTTCCTCTACTTCCCCAAGTATCTGCAGAAAATAGTTCCCCTAAACAAGTTATGATCATGGATGTTGAAGGTGAGCACAAAAATAATCATGCTTTAGAGACCAAAGCTAAGAATTTTGGATTTTAAAAAGTATTAGTTTTTATCCTTGGATTCAGCCCCTCCTCCCCACTACACGTACTCTTGAGTTTCTTGCATTTAAGTGTACATTGCCTCTGACTTCAGTATGAATGATAGACTAGCATAGTTTTCCATGAGATGTCTCAAGAAAATGTGTTATTAATTTGGAGTAAATATGAACATCTTTGTAGGAAATGGCTAGGATTAAGACATTTGGAAAATGAAAGCATTATGCACTGGCCTACTGTAATTTGCTTTTATGCTGGTAATTTCATATTCATTTGTCTTGGTACCAGTGGAGAGAGTATTGCATTTAAAAACAGAACTGTTTGTGCTGTGTTGTTTAGAACAGTACTCCAAAACCAGAGAAGAACCACTGCAGCTACACCTAATCAAGCAAGACACATCCCAGTTCTGCTGCCTTTAAGTACACGAGGTCAACATGTGTTCACTTGCAAAGACTTCAATTCTGTAGCAGCAGGAAGTAGATCACCTGTGTAACCACATACAGCTAGTGCAAAACTGCCCCACCAGTGACAGGAATTTGTGCTTTCTGCAGAGTAACTGGGCCAGTTAATCTCTGAAAGTCCCTGACCCAGGGCAAAAAGGGCATTTTAAAATTAAATAAATTACTGGAGAAAATCATGGAATAACAAGGTGCATGCCTAGCTCACAATTCTATTTATTAACAGATGCACAGCAGAACTGTGCACTGCTGGTTCTTTACAATGTGTTTGTGCTCCCTTCAGTTGCTTGCTGAGAGCCACTCAGATCTGGCCCTGTATCATTGTTTGTATTGCACAGGAACATGAATCAAGTCTGTCACACTTTTGATGTGGCTGCCAAGTTAACAGCACAGTCATTGTAAGTACTTAGCAAAACTCCCTCCATGTTTTCTGCCAGTGAAGACAGAATAATTTTTGTCCCTTTGCTTGTTTTTATCACTCTGTGGAAGATTCCTTTAAAAGTGACATTTACTTGTCAGCTAAAAAAATGATCTTGTCAGGTGCTGTTCTTAATTATAGTTTTTGAGATTTACAGAGTTCACATTTTGTTTTTCATTTCAGGACATATTGGCTCAAAAAGCATAAAGTAAATATTATAGCAAACATTTCAGTTTTGTGTCTTCTTACTTTGGTAGTTTCTTTTTCAAATTCCTCTATTTGTAAGGAAGCAGATCTAAGAGTAGTCCTTCCAGAAGGCAAAGATTTGGATAGGTAGATGTGTACTGAATCCCAAAATACAGTTAAATATAAGCTATCCTAATCTCTTTATGACAGAATATTAAGCTGACATTGTCAGTTTAATTTCATCAAAGGCATAAATGTCCTGTTGCCCCAGGGACTCTAGGAAAAGGTATTTTCAGTTTTGATCATTATGCCAGACATAATAGTCTCTTTTCTGAATTGGTGTTATGGACTTCAAATAGGAAAAGTAGTAGCATGCAGACTGCAGAAGAAAATCCATGCACTTTAATTTGGGTTGTCTGCAATGGACAAAAGCTCCAAGACAAAATAAAACTATGGTAAAATTCCAGCCCTGTAAATTAGGTGGTCTTTGTTTCTGTATCTAATACTGTTACTCTGGTAGTTTTCATTACAGCTTGGATTTGGGTTTGTATTCCTTATAGTTCAAATCAGTCCTAACTGAATAGTTGATGCCAATGTCACAGTTTAAGACCAAATGACACTGCAGAGACTAAATAAATTTGGGTATTAAAGCACTTCAATCATAGATTTGTGTAGTCTTTGAAATTACACATCTCCCCTGTTCGGTGGAAGAGAAGGCACAGTCCAAGAAAGAAACCAATGAGTTAGCTTAGTTGTTCCAGCACTGCCACATGTCCTCCTTTAGCTATGACCATCCTCATCCACACAGGTGTCCCTGGAGATTGAAGCCATGATCCCAAACCCTTCTGCAGGGCCATGTGCCTGCTGGCTGCTCTCCCTGCAGGGCTCCAGACAAGAGAATGCCTCATCTTGAGCTGGCTGGTTCTTGCACTCAGTGCCTGAGAAACTGGCTCGCTGGTGCTCACAATCTGCTCCTCTCCAAGGTAGGAGGACTTCTCCACTCAAGGTGACTTCTCCACTCTTATAATTAAATTAGTCCTTTATGCTGTAGGGTTGGGCTGCTACAGCAGCTTGTTTTCTTGAAAACAGATCTGCAGTGAATTTCTCAAACTTCTACACAATCATTCTTTAAGTGTCAGGTACTAAGCTTGGATTTAGATTCTCACCTACAGCCAATTTCTCTGATACCTAATAATAACCATCAATAGTTAATTTTCTGTCTCCCTTACTATATTTAAAGCAAACAAAAAGCTAACTGCATTGCTGCTGCTGACATTGGCCATAAAGCTCCAGTTGTACGCTTAGTGCAAAAAAATGAAATGACAATCAACTGCACCAACAACCATCCCCACTTCCCCAGCCCCACTGAAACAGTAGTAAGAAAACCTGTGGCTTTAGAGAATGCAAAGATTTCTCAATTTGAAACAATTTATTTCCATTAAGTTTCATAGTCAGGAGAAAAATTTAAAAGTTGCTCTGTTTAGAGCATAATAAAAAAAAAAATTGATTCATTTGCATTTTTCTATCAGTTATCCATGATTCATATTTACCTCTTGGAATGCAATACACAGATGAGTCATACAGAGAAACAGCCTCTGCATTGGAAATTACATTGTCGTTTACAAGTAACATTGCTTTCCTGAGCTGAAACAAAGAGAGCTCTCAGTAATCACAGAGAAATCTCCACTGACTTGGAGCACGTGTTTAGAAAACCCACTCCCCTCTGTGTCTTCGTAGAGCCTGACTCAGAGCATATGGAGCATGTACTTACTAACTCCCATTAGCATTGGGGATCCTGGGATCCTTTCAGGATCACCACTTCAGATAATTTTGTTTTCTTTTTTTTAACAAGACACGTCAAAGGACACCTTGCACTTAGGTGTTCTGACTGAGCCTCCTTACAGGGCTGTTCTTCCCTTTCTTGGAGCCCTATGTACACCTGGAATCAGGTAGTCAGGCATCCTCCTTGTCTGCTCCATGCAAACTCCTCCCTTAGCGCACACTTAGCAAGTTTTTGTTTTCGCTTGGTGAGAACGGCAGAGTATGTGCCAGGACAAGGAGCCTCGGGGTGGAACTGCCGGTGTGACAGCAGTGCCACATTCGACAGGGAGCTGAGCAGGGCCAGCCCCAAGAACTGTGGTTGCTGAAGCGCCCTGCTGAGGGAGATGGAACTACTCCTGCTCTTGTAAGACCTTTGATGAAGCCATGTCCCTTGTGCATTAACGTGTCCTCCTAAAATTTCTGGAGGGTTTTCCTCTTTTTATGAGATCATCATGTAAGACAGAAGGCATGAAGCCCAAAAGCTTCCTAGTTTTTCCAGGCTGCTCTTGAACATTCCCAAATGATGGAAATGGGAGATAGAGAGAAAATATCATACCAACAACATCTGTTGACTGCCAAATATGTTGTCATTCTCTGGCCTTTTAAGTAAATGCTGTTCATATGCATTGCAAAGCCTGCAAGAGGAAGAGCTAAACATACCAAGATTTGAAGCCCTATACTCAAGAGGCTGAATATCATTCAGACTGTGATTTCTGATTTCAGATATGAGTAAACCACAAGTTTTCCCAAATCTGGAAAAAGAAGACTGCACACCTTTAATCACTGTTATATAGTGTACCTGATTGGTATTTTCAGAGCATCAGTAAAACTCACAGAGGGAAAACAGACATGAAAACTAGAGTGTATGCATAGAATATCAGTGATTATGTTATATATGCATCTGAGATTTGTACTTAATTCAAGTCAGAATCTAATCCAGCTAAATCCAGTTAAATCAGTGGGAATTTTGCCAGTGAAAACAATAGTAATAGGATCTGGCCAAAATAATTTAATCCACCCTCTTCAGCTGCTGTGCTCACAGCAAGAATGTTGCCATTAAGAAGTTTATATGGACATAAATATTCACTTTAATTTCCTAGAGTTGTCTACTTGCTTAAAATTGCATTTGTGATTAAAAAAAGAGCAACACAGTGTACTATGGCAGCATTCTAATCACTCTAGGTTCAGGAATAAATAAAAAAAATCTTAAATATTTTATACAGATTATATTGCAATTTTGAGTTAATTAATTTTGGAGTTGTTTATATCTTTTTCATTCTCTGTTGGTTTATTTTTCTTCTGTTGGTTCAGGTTCCCAATCTACTCTGTGAGAGTGACTGTGATGGGTTTGGAATTTTTTCTCCGATAATTGCATTCTGGAAAATTGTCACTATGCATGTTCTATCTCTGAATTGCATCTCACCTCATGCTGTGATTCCGTTCCAGGAGGAGGAAAAGTTTAGGGGTGTATAATACTAATACTATGTTTAATGGACTGCTCTAAGCCTTTGAAGGATGCAAGAACATCATCATGGGAAGTCTTTGCAGCTAAAGCGTTTTTGAACAGCATTCAAAGGTTTTTCTACACCAGACCCAGCTCATCAGTGCTGCCCTTTCCCCATGAACTTTATTAGGAGCTGCACCAACTGGGAATTGCTCAGGTTTAGCTCCTTGGCTTGGAACTTCCTGAGGGAGAACAAGATGCCTCTTCTGGTGACCTGGTGGCTTATGCCCCTCTGCCTGGCTTCTAACTTCTTCTCTGAGCTGGCTGCCCTTAACAGTTCTGCTCTGTGCCCTTCTTCTCCTTCCCACTGCAGGAGCAGCAGTGAGCCCTGAGCTGTGAATGCACTGCAGCTGCAGTTAGTCCTTCTCAGAGAATGCCAGCACTGATGTGCTCCAGTACAGACTACAGGATGTCTCAGGAGCGCGGGGAAAACGTAGTTCAGCTATTGGCGAAGAGCTTGGCAATCAATAGGAGCTGACCAGGAGTGGCAATGGGGGAGTTCCGCGCTGCTTGTGCTTTTCCCAGGATACTGCCTCACTGTTGGAGGTTGGGTTTTTCCCTTTCCTCTCTATGGAATTTTCCCCGCTGACATGCTAAGAAAGTCCTGATGGCTAGGCCTTAGCGCTGATGGCTAGTGATAGGGGGAAGGGGGGGAGAAAGGGGAGAGAAAGGCGGGGGGGAAACCCGCGAGATCGGCAGCAAGTGAAGGGGGGTGAGGCACTTGCTCGGCCCCCGTTCTGCTCGTGGAGTCGGAGGAGAGCGGTGGCTGCTGCTCCCCCAGCCCCGCCATCCCAACGCTGGGAGCCACTTTCCTCGGCTGTGGGACCCCGCACCCCCGCTCGGACGCTCTCCTGCTTCAGCCTGCCACCTCCGGGCATGCTGTTGGAGCACCGGGACCGACACTGGCCCCAGGGATCCGTGAGCAGAGCCTCTCCTCCACCTTCCCGTCCGGGACAGCCACCATCACCCCCAGCTCTCCTGCAGCCCCGCGGGATCGCCGCACCGGCCCCTGCCCGCCGGGACCGCTGGAACTCACTGTGATGGTAACTGCACCGCAGGGGAAAGGTGTCCACAGCCGAGAGAACTGGTACTGGTTCCTGTCCTGTTTGGTGTTAATTTCATAGTTGTTGTTGTTTTGTTTGCCTTGTTACATATACACATGCATATATTAGTAAAGAACTGTTATTCCTATCCCCATATCTTTGCCTGAGAGCCCCTTAATTCCCAAATTATACTAATTCAGAGGGAGGGATTTATTGGCTCCATTTCGAGGGAAGGCCCTGCTCTTCCCTAGCACACACCTGTCTTTTCAAAACCAGGATACTCACTTTACAGCCTGCCCTGTGTGCCCCTGCAGGCTCCAGTGCAGAGAACTGGGCACATTGCACCTCCTGGCATTGCCACTGAAAGCATTTAGGATATGAAACAATTGTCTCTGATTTGTTTCTCTGCCAGCTTGGCAGTGAGGAGGCAGAAGCCAACCAGACAGAATGCATGTGGTTGTCGTTTATGAGTAACCACAGGTCTAAAAGCACCTTGCACTGAAGGTGGCCATTTCCTATCTTGGTTAACTTCAGCGTGGATATGCATGTTGTCCATTCCTCCCAAACTTTTTTCTCCTGATGCCCCCACAGCCTTGAAATATCAGCTTTTCCTGTGTTACTGTTGTTTAAAAGTGTTGTGGTTTGACACTGGCCCAACACCAGGTACCCACTACAGTCACTCGCTCACCCTATCCTGCTACAGTAGGGCAGAGGAGAGGGAAAAAAAAATTAAGGAACACTTCATGAGTGAGATAAGGACTGGGATAAATATTTCAGAGGGCAAAATAGGCTCAACTTAAGTTGCAAAGTGAATTTTATTGCTTACAGAATCAGAGGAGAATAATGAGAAGCAAAATAAGCCATTAAAACACCTTTCCCTCAGCCCCTCCTTCCTTTCCACCAATAGCACAGGGAGACAAGGCATGGGGGTTTTG
>VZTT01046100.1:27554-43242 GCA_013400855.1 Buphagus erythrorhynchus | reverse complement strand
ACTGCAGGGCGACAGCTGCTTCTCCATGGGCATCACCACAGCCTGCAGAGGAATCTTGGCACCAGTGCCCGGAGCACCTCCTCCCCCTCCTTCCCCACTGACCTTGGTCTTGCTATGTGGTTTCCCCCATATATTCTCACCTCCTCTCTGACTAGGAGCAAAAACCTTGTGACTTTGTTTAGATTTTCTTCTTAAATAATGCAATCACAGCGCCATTACCAGCCTCTCTCATTGGCCCAGTTTTGGCCAGCAGCATGTCCATCTTCAGAGCCATCAAGGATTGGTTCTGCTGGACATGGTGGAAGCTTCTAGCAGCTTCCCACAGGAGACATCTTTGTGGCCCCCCTGCTACCAAAAACCAGGCTGTGCAAAACCAGTATTCCTTCTGTAGGGGGAGGAGGTGCTCCAGGCACCGGTGCCAAGATTCCTCTGCAGGCTGTTGTGATGACCATGGTGAAGCAGCTGTGCTAAAATTTCAAACTAAAATTTTAACTCTTCTCTTGCCCTCCCTGTCCTTTTTTTTCTCCTAGATGTATTTTCTTCAGTTTCTGAAGCCTTGAAAATCTTTGGGGGTTAAACTAATGCAAGAACATGCTATGTATCCATTTCAATGCCTCCTTGTGGCCCCACAAGAGTGTCTAATATTGTTGTTCTTCTTGGGCTGAGTTTCCTCTCCTAGTTTTAAGGACCAAGCAAAAGAAAATCATCTGAGTGCAGCCTAGTGCAGGCAGAGGGGCCCGTGGGAGGCAGTAACTGTGGCTAACACTGTGTGTACTGGCCGTGTGAGTGTTCCAGCTCATGACTCCACTAAGAGGTTGGGTATCTTCACCTCCTCATGGGACAGACGTTAAACTGGGTTTGCACAATGTTTTTTATTCTTGCCAGTCCTTGGATGGGGTCTCAGTAATGGTATCTAACTCCCTTCTCTTTGCCAGTCCTGCTGACTTGGATATTGTGGCTCACTTTTTCATTCCCTCATTTTCTAGTCTTGCTTCTTAGGAGATTCTCTGTAGAGCAGTATAGAGATATGTGTATTAGCTATTTTTTTCCTTTGAAATCAATATTATTATTATCAATTGCAGAGGCTGTTACCCAGGAAGTGTTTGGATCATTTCACAGTGGGTATCTGAATCCTATTAGTGGGTAGGGTAGGTTACAAAATTCTCATACTTCTAAAAATATTTGGGAGGATTTTATGAGTTCCTCTGTAAAACCATTTAATTCTGTATTCTGATTATCTGGTCATAAACTTGATTGTATATTAGATTTAGTTTATGAAAGAGACAGCAAAATTCAATGCATTGAATTAAAATCCTGAATAGGAAATATAAAAGCATTCCTTCTGGATATATTGAGATATGAGTTCTGTGACTGAAAATTATTTTATATTTATATTTAGTGAATTATTTATTCCAAATAGATTAATTATAAAGATGACTCTGAAAACAAAACAAGATCTCCTAATGTATAGTTGCTTGACTGTGGGACTGGGTGGTTTTTTGATCATCTAATCTATTGAGAGAATCCGTGTATCTTTATTATACCACTTAATGGCCTGGAAACACATTACAACAGCATAGTAGTTTATTTATAGCTATATAAAGTTGAATTACTTTTAATGAGACATTTGCATACAATTATTGCAATCACACTGAAATGGAACAGCTACCTCAGCTGTTTTTTAACAGCACATTTTTGAGACTTTGGTTCAAGAACTCTGAGGATTTCCTTTTGCAGCTGCTGGTAAAAGTAAATTTTTTTTACCCATTCTCCAGTCTGTGGTACATGCTCTACCACTGTTTCTGGATGGAGGGAGCCCATGTTGTTCCAAATTAAACTGTGAACACTGACTCCCTGAGAAGTTCAATAGGCTCAGTGCGAAATATAAGCAACTAATGTTTTTATGGATGTCAGTTCTCATAGTAAGTCTGTTTTCTATTTCAATTAATATTTTCCATTAATCAGTGTCTCACTAAAATAAGCAACACCACACTGAAAAGAACACAAGGCAACTGTAATTAAGCCATATGTTTAGTAATGTGCTGAATAAACAATGGAAAAAATTACTCTTTGGTTACTAAATCAATTGTAATCAACCTCATTCCACCCACTCATCCACCTCTAGGAGTGGATAATACAGCTGTAGATATCAGGAACAAATCCAGCAACTAAATTAATAAAGCAAAATTGGTTGTTCAGCTACGTGTGTCAGCATGAATGTATTGCTCCCTACAGCTTTGTCTCTACAAACATCTTTTTGCTCCCAGAGGGCACTTTAAAATCCATACTGTTAAAATAAATATAAAGAAATTACTCAGCTTTATAATTACAGTATCATTTAAGAATTTCTCTGCCTTTTGCCAAATGGGTTGAAATATGATGGATTATTGCTAGCAAACTATTTATCTCCCATAGTCAAAGACAACCTATGGGCTAGTATTGCTTTAATTTACATCCTGTGAGTAAGGCTATCAGAGTATCTGGTTTGTTGTCAGGCAGCTTTTCAAGCTCAAGATCACCTGAGAGAGGGTATTTGTGGCACAGGCACTGCCATCACATGGTATGGGATAGCAGGTCAATGTGATCTGCCACTTCAAGGTAAATACTTGATAGTATAGATCTTTCATCAAACCTTCCCTCATAGATGTGGGCAGAGGAAAGGCATTTCCTGCCTAGCAGAGTGAGGAGGAAAATGCAAGGGATGGGTTTAAGATTTTCTGGAGCCTGAAGCAAAAAATTGCTTTCTTGTTAGCTTGGCAACTGCATGGCTGCTGGCTGTTCTACTGTAGTATATCACTGGTTCCTGCCAAAAAGGAGTGATGTTGATAACTAGGAAAGCATTGAAAAAGTGCCTGCTCCATGTCCATGTGCTCACAGTAAGGAGAATGGCAGCATCCTGGGCTCAAGGCAGCCCCGCTGTGCCTGTCTGGGAGCCAGTGTGAACAGAACTAGAGCACACAGAACCCTGATTTATTTTAGTGTGTGTAACACAGACACTGGTGGAATACATACACAGGCCTTAATAGCCCTTGGGAACTGCAACAAGGGTATGTCAGCTCACTTACCAATGGCTCTGGTTTGGTTATCCTGCAAACTGCAGTATTCATGTATGGCAGGAAGGGTCTGGGAATTAATTTCAGGTGAAGTATGAATAGTTTTCAAAGAGTAGACATGGCTTATGGGCATGAAAAAGAATGAAAGAAAGAAGCAAAAGTCTCTAATTCCTGGGTTGAAATTCCCTGGAGGTGTTTGTCCTAAGAAGGAAAATCCAGAACCCCAGATCTTATTCCTAAAGAGAATGTAAAACTCCACTGCTTTTCTGTATTTCTTGTGTAAGATTCCGCTAATCAGGATTTCCTGGATAAAGGAATGTCAGCTAAATCTTAATTTTTGCTGGCTTCCAACAGAGTAGCGATTATTAAATCCAATAAATACCTCCTACAAATATATATATGCAATGCTAAAAATATAATTCTTATTGTAGGAAAAAAAGCTTTACAGCTTTTCTTGTAGTTTATAAATATTAATGAAATAATTTTTAGTAGAACCTTGTGAAATTAGAAGATACCTAGAAAGTGTATGCAATTATTACATAATGAAATCAAGAGTTTGAAGGAAGTGGAGACAAATCCTGAAAGAAAATTTAAGTTTGCTTGGAAGATTCTGATACATATCTTCAGTGATTCTTAAAAACTTTTTGAGTTCTAAGTTAGATTAGTGCCTTGATGATATTGAAAATCTTGGGTGCCTAGTTTTATATCAAAATAATTTTTAAAAACCACTAATGGTATTATGAAAACAAAAAAAAAATAGTGAGAATTTAAGTTAAGAGCTGGAAATGAAAGTTCTTATTTTCAGTTTTAAAATTATTCTGCCATAGCCAATGTGTGTGCATTGGACTGACTTTGCTCCAGCTTTCTTTACTCCATAAATATACAAATGTCTTGTTGTGCCAGTAGGCCCAGCTTTGAATATTCAATGAAATTGCAGTATAGGATCTGTGGATGATGGATACTAGGCACAGACATCACTGGACCTTATGCATACAAGTTAGGTGAAAAGCCAACTGCAGCAGCAAGCTCACATCTCCTGCTCCTGCTTTGAATGTTTGGGGATAGAGGCTACATTAGCACCTGGATAAAAACAACATTAAAGTATAGAGAAACCACAGTAGCATGGAAGAGTTGTCAGTGGCTGTGGCTGCAGTGGAAGTGGAATGGGACAGGTGTCTTACAAAAGCCCAATTACTTCTTTCATATTATAAGGTAGTCAGAATAATAAAGGGTATGCAAGTAATTCTGGCACAATTGCTCTTCTAGGGAATGAGTTGGGTACAACAATGTGGATTCTGCTGCACCCGGATGAGACAGGTTTACTGATGAGAAGCAACTGGAGGAACCCTGATAAGTAAGTACATCTGTCTGTACTGCATAGGCAGTGAAGGCAAGGGTTAATAACAATCCCAACAGTTCTCACCAGACCTGAAGTCATTCCAGAGTGAGTAGCAGCTTACTGCTTCTTGCTTTCCATCTTTTCTTTATTGGCAGACTGAGAGCATGGGAAATATTGTGACCATATGAAGTAAACCCAGGTGTACCAAACTGACCATGTGGCAGCTTGTTTGAGAGGTCAGTTCTGTAAGCTGGTGGAAGGGGTCACATCTTGTCTGGTGTCATTGGCTGACACAGGGCCACATGTTCTGCAAGCAGTCCTGGAGTGTTACATTGACAGAAGTGATGCCAGGAGGGCTTATGCACCTGAAGGCTGGGAGGATGAACGGGATGTGAGTCACCCTGAATCAGCTGCCCTCCAAACTGCCAAGGCTGCTTCAGCACGTGTTGCTGCCCAGGCACTTGAGGAGTGCACGCAGCTCTACAGGGACACCAGGACACTGGTTACTGCTGAGGAGGGGACGCTGGAGGAGCTCTTACACCTTGCTCCCTGGCATCTGCTGCTGCCACAGCTCTGCTCAGCTCTCTCAATCTGTGCTTCAACTCCTTTAAATCCTTTGTGTCTTACAGTTGTACAGGCACTGTGAAGTGAGAAATGCTCAGAGGAATGTCTGAGTTGCCCCCAACTGGGCCATTATTATGTTAGGTGGCAGTTTTGGAGACAGGCACACAACAGATCACACCAAGGATCATGTGACACAGCCAGAGTTTATTTAGCAAACCTCCTCACCCCTTTTATGGGGGCCTCAAAATTCCCGTGCTAGAATACCTGATTGGTTGATACCAAGCTCACTGGCCTGATATTATATGCCTGCATTCAGGATTGAATGGAATTGGCAGGGGCTCCCTGTTTGAGTTTGATTCCAACCTATCTCTGCCTCACCCAGGGACTTGCTTACTTCTATTCTATAACGAACTGGGATAACCAAATTGGGTTTCTGTTGGAAACAGAATGGCCAAATTTATGTGTGCAGCTCCAGACCCACTATAGCTGTGACAGGCCAGCAGACTGAGGTGTGGGGCATCAACTTCTTCATAGGTGTGGAAGCATTGCCCTCTTGAAATTACAAAAAGCTTGGTGGTCTTACAGTGTATTTACATACATTTAAATAGAGTGAATCAAATGGAAGTAAAAGATAAAGAGAACAAATGTGGACTTCATGAAGATTTATAACATGTCAAAACGAGGAAGAAAAATTTGCAGTAATGATCTAGCAAATGAAAATAAGTTACTTTGCATTACTAATGGACAGTTTATATTGCAAAGCTACTGTCCCATATTGCACAGTATGCACATATTATAGAACCTCCTCACTATCTCAAGTAGATAAATCACATTAGCACAAAGACAAGAAGATTTATAGCATGCATGAATCTCTCTCCATTACTCTTTTCTGACTAAATTTCTGTAACTCTTTCTGTTGCATATGAATTACTTCACTGACCAAGTTAATTCCTGGATTAACTCCCTTGGCTCCAGTGGAAGTACTCCAAAGATGATTTTGAGGTGTACACTAAAACAGATCGTACAGTGAGATGGATGTTATAAAACAAAGCACTTGTGTGAATTGGCAATGGCATCATCCCATCAACCCCAGAGCAAGTGGATTGTTACTAGCCTCTCTTACAGATCTCCATTACAGACCAGTAATTTCTTTCTTTTCTTTTTCTATTGCTTGTGTTCTAAAGCAATTAGCTCCTTGGAAACTATTTTTCCTTTCATCTGGGGAAAAATGCTATTTCTGCTTATGTTTTTATAGTTACTACCTAATATGAATTTGATTGTTCTGGTAGAAATGTACTGCTGTACTTGGACTGTCTGTCACCTTCCAGCTAAAGATCCCAAAGCACATGGCCCATCTTATGCCTCCCAACACTCAGAAGGTATATAGGCAATTTTACAGATATTTAATAGACAAGAGGAATTCGAATTCTGTCTTGTCTGGAAAATTGTAATGGATTTAGAGTGCTTGCCTTTTGAGAATGATCCTTGCACATTCACATCCCAGCTGTTCCATCTGGTGGAAACCTGAACATTGCTTGGTGCATCTAAATGGACTTTCTGTTGTGAGTGGAGGTTCCATCAGTGCACTGATGGTTTTGTATGGGCCTGGGTCTGCTGCAACAAGCTGTTACATTTCTTCCTAATGTGTTTCACATCACTGCAGAATTAGCACATCATCACACAAATGATTAATGCTGGGTTCAGTTCAGGAAGGAACCAAATTTTAAAGGAAACTGCATATGCACTATTTCAGATTTTTAAATGGGAGCTGCTGCTAGAAGGCTCATAGAAAAATCCTGGCACGTATTGAGGTAAGAAAAATGTCTTTACAGTTTTAATATTTCAGATCAAATTTTTCCAGAGTATTCAGCAGCATTAATCAAGATGAAAAAAAAAAAAAAAAAGAAGCCAAAGTTGTGTTAATGATGCATGTGTAATGGTTGGGGAAATGTGGAAAATCTTAAAATTATGAGAAAATATGTTCTATTTAATATTTAAGTTCATTGACATCTTCCACCCCCCAAAATTACCAGAAAGCTAAATTGTGCCTGAGCTTCTTTAAATGCATATGGACTGACACTAAGTAGGAACATTTTCAGTCTTAAGGAAATAAAATAGAGAAGAAAGCAATCAGAAACAAAAGTTATGTTACATTCCTAGCTATTGTATCTATAGTGGCCACTACTACAGCCATTATAAGACACAAGAGAATTTGAAAGCATTTAGATTTGCCTTTTCAGCTGACAATCTGCTGCAGGTGCTGTGCCGTTATAAATAACTATTCAGCTGTTCTGTGTTATTGTCTGAGTCACCATTTTGAACCTGAAGTATAAGCTGTACAACCCATAGATCAAATCTAAGAAATTGGCTCCTGTTTGCAATGTAGTTATTTTAAAGGAAGAAAACACCCAGTAAATCAAACTCACAAAGAATTTTAATTATGCTACTTGTTCCTAGGAGCAGTATTACAGTTTTACATTCCAACACTGTGTGCATAGGAAGTGTAATACACAACACCTGTTAACAATACATTCTCTGATGAATGCTTGACTAAAAATTGGTGTCTGGGTTTTTTTTAAATTATGTAGGGTGGAGAGAGAGAAGATTGAGTCCATTTTTTTCTGTGAGCAGGCAAGAAGTATCTATTTAGTATAATTATTTATGTTTTACTGTCAGATGAAATCATACAGGGAATTTTTTTGGTCTAATACAGAAATAATTATGATTGCTCTATCATTATTGCATGAGTGATTGCAGGATTTATGCATAGCAGTGAAAGGTGTAGGTAGCACTGGAAAAATTGTTTCCATTATAATCATCTACTTGCAGCCTCTGATTTCAATTCTTATTTGGCACCAAAAATTTACATGGTTGAATTCAACTTTAAAAAAGCTTTATTTGGATTGCATTTAATTTCTCTGTATTTTCAACAAAACTTTTCACTGTGGCTGTGAGAAAAATATTTCTCTGGTATGTGTATAAAACATTCAGTTACAGTTTATACTTTGAAATGCAGCAGAGGTAGTGAAAATTTAAATAGTTATTTATAAAGAGTAATGTCTGGCTTGGGTAACATGCAAAAGGTAGTTACCAAGAAGGAATGTGTGATCCATGTGCTAGTGTAAAAGCAAGATGTAGAAGAAAAACTACATTGTGTGTGATAAACCCAGGAAATAAAACTTCGAGTTAGTTTTGTGTATGAAAGCCTATAATCAACTTTTGAAGCTTAGTCTGGTTTTGGAGCTTGATATTCTTTTCATCAAAGGGAGTTTCAAAATTTACATCAGAAGAAATAAAGAGGCGGAAATCAGAGATGAAAGAGCATCCCGATCCTCCATTTTGGGGACTTTCCATTTTTACTGCAGTTGAGTTCTAATTGCTAATTGTATAAATAAGTAATGGCTCAGTCCTCCCATCCTGGCGCTGGCTAAACTCCTGTGGCTTTGCCTGTGAATTGCTGAGCTGCTGCCCTGCTCAGGTGGCTGCAGTGCTAAGACAGGGGAGCCCTGACAAGGGATGGCAGCGGGCGGGTGGATCACTGCTTCTGAGCACACGAGAAGATTCAGAACAACCGGAAATATTACCCAGGCAGCCTAACAAAGCCGTGTGCTTCTGAAGATAAATGTTTTCATTGCAGGGTTCCCAGGGAACAAAGGGAGTCGTGGCCTTTACAGACTACACAAATGGTAGAAATACTTGTATACAATGACTCACACCTCACATAAAGAATATGACAAACTTCTAATTCATTAACTCTAAATAATGTCTTTTCAAATGCCATCCCCAGAAGTTTCTATTGAAGCTATTTTTTATCCTTTTGCCACAGATTGTTTTAAAATAATTACAGGAAATGACAGCTGTAGAACTAAAGTTTAGTTTTTCACAGATGAAACTATAAAATGCATGGAGTAATGTAATCCAGTCAGACAAGTGAGTAAATTATATCTTGGTTGCAACAATGCATCACTTGCTGAATATCAATAAGGATATGTTTCCTTATTTAGAGTAAAAATATTTGCTGTTAATGTAAATGGTTCTGAATGTCCTGGCAGTATAGGCGCAGATGCCAAACAGAATTAAAACAGAAGAATCTCATATGTTTTGTTTGCGAGGAAGACTGCTTTCACAGATGTTAAAACAAGGAGGATGATTCCTTTTACATTGCTTTACCATAAGGAAACTCCATTAATTTCTACCATCTTTTTTTCCAATTTCAAGTAAATGAGAAAAGCATAAGCTGCAGTTCAAGGAGCGCTATCAAACAGTGCATTGAGTTTTTTCATTCTCCTTCTAAGTTTCCTAGGATAAGTATGTGGGTAACTCTGCTCCCTATGTACCAAAATATACCCCTATTCTCCTAACCTAAGTCACAAGTGTCAGCAGAGTATATGTGAGCTATACTCCATCTTTCTCTTCCTTTGAATTTTGAGTTCCAAGAACTCAAGAATGGGTTAGACTAATCAGACTTCCACACCACAACAGGCAAATTCTGACTCACCTAAATCAATAAATTACATTAATAAATACTTTATGGAACTATTTGACCCCTCTTCCAGAAGAAACCCATAATGTTCCATATGACAACATATGCAGAGCTTGTGTGCAGTTAAAGTGATATTCTTAGCACAAATATATGTGCTGGCCTTGGGTCCTCTGCTCAATGAGTTGGTTTTTTTTACAAGAAGTAATACACTTAAGCTCTCTAGAGCTCTGCAAATTCATTTTTTACGTGCAACTACATAATCTTTTTGGAGTGAATATGGACATTAACTCCTCCTCTATAAACATATGCTTGCATAGCAGATATTTCAAATTCAGAATCCAGGAAGGAAAGTGCTCCCAGGACTGACTACTGGATTATATACCCTTTTATTTTAATGCACTTTGCCAAGATGAGTCCATAACCTCAAATGAGTCAGAGAAGAAAAGAAGGGCAATAGCAAACAGCTTCATCATAATTTTAACCCTATTGCCTAGTGATCACAGAATACCTTTATGCTTACATATTTAAGGAGACTACATGGACATGTTCTTCCTAAGTATGCTCATCTGCTCCTTGGGATTTGTACTCTGTGATTCCAAGTACACAAAGAGAAGACATGTGACACCTAACCCAATTTATTACTTGGATCTGGTGGCAGGGATGCTTAGGATGCATTGCTAGACTCTGTTGTTAGACTTCACTCTCTTGGATAGACCTCTCTCTGTAAAATGGAGATACATTTACTATACTGACTCTCCAGGTGTTGCTGCTGTAGTTGGGATTCTGCTCCAAGACATCACTTAAGCAGGATGTTATTATGTGCCAGTAATTCAGGCTTGCCAGTCCTTTTTAAATAACTAAAGAAACATTGAGGCACCTTGGAAGCTGTTTGTGTAGTCCAACAAGCAAACAGTTCACAAATAAACAAAAAATATAGTCAGCTTTAGTATAAAATACAGCTTTTGTCTTGAGTAACTATAGTCTCTCTATTGAAAATCCCTCTGTAATTTCAACTGGATGTATTTTTTCACTTGCTGCCCCAAATTGTTATATGTTATTCTAAAACCTGGTTAACATCACACAGAGAAGGTGGTAAAAAATCAATAGAGCTTCACAACAAAGGCATGAAAGGAGTAAAATATGAAATCTCTGAAAGAAATTGTATTCCCATTTGGGGGTAAAAGGGCAAGGACAATGGAATCAATAAATTTATTTTTTTGGGGTAGACCTTTGCTGTGTTACTAAGATGTAATACTTCACAAAGTTGTGTCTTTCTATCTTCTTTGGTCTGCCAACAGAATGAAACAGTAGTTCAAACTGAAAAGTCAAGTTTTGTCTATCAAAATGAAATTTCAAGAGAGTTTGCCCAGAAGATTAATGTCTCATCTCTTTCGTGGAGTAAAATATACTCCAGTTCATGTAAACTTGCCAAGATTAGCAGTAGTTTATATCCTTAGAAAAGATACAGAACAGATGGGAATCTGAGCTCAAGAGGCAGTCTGAAGAGAGAATATATACATATGTATTATATAGGACCAATACCTAAGTATATGTTTAATATATAACATTTTATATAGAATATGAATATATGTACTCCTGTATTTTACAAATTTTATTTGTATTTGCAATTATAACTTGTTAAATTATTCTTTCTAGTGATTTTCATCACTACATTAATTGGCAAATTCTGTACTGTACAGCATGTCCTCCTGAAGAATGCAGCTCTCTGTCAATGAAACTATTCTCTCAACAAACCCAAAACCCTACACTATCCTTATGTTGAATTATTTTTCCATTGTCACCAGTGTGCTCATGGCTGTACAAGACTCAGGAGTCACTCAATGGTCAGTGCTCTTCTTTTTGCCTCTTGTCTTGAATTTAGGACTTCTGAGTGGATTGTTCTGGTTTGAATAATAACTGTGAAGAGTCCTTGAGTTCTATAGAGATTTTGGATTTTGTTTTATCAATTGGTGAACTTAAGGGTAGGTAGTTTGAAACAGCTGTGCTTTAAATTATCCGTATTGCTTTATCTTATACATCAGGTCTCGTAGTTTAGGTTTTTGTACTAAAAGGTACTTAGAGGGGTGTTGGAAAAGATAAGGATTTTACAGGAAGGTCTCACAGATATGTATGTATAACAGAAAGATCTTTAAATGTAGAATCTGAGGAAGGAATAGAAATGATAGCAAGTTTTGATATAGAAGAAGAGAATTGCTGAACCTGTCTTACTGGATAACCAAGAAGGTCAAAGGTATGTTAGTATGTGAGTTGGAAGGGGCTTTTATAACTCTGAGCAAAGGATAAACCCACCTCAAACAAAAGATGTTTTTACCAAGCAAAAAGATTTTCACAGGCAAACAAGAAAGCCAATGTTGCAAGTAGAGAAAAGATCTCAGAATTTTCCACTGCAAGAAAACTGAAAAACAACTTCTAGATTAAACTGTAACATACTAACTTTTTGTGATTGGAAAATAGTAACATAAATATGGTAATGTTAGTAGTTATGATAGGCTATTGGTAATAGTAAAGGTATTGATTGGTTGTCATGTTTTAAGATGCTCTGTAATGGAAAGTATATAATGCATTGTAACAAGAACTAGAGCGGCTTCAGACGAAGCCACAGCTGTGGCTGAAAAGCCTGTGGGCTGGGCTCTTGTCACCCGACACCCGTGAATTGCTGTATCACTTGGATACAATAAACAGCATTTTAAAGAGCCACCTGGAGCCCCGCATCCCTCATTTCGGCTCTTACAGAAGGGAGAAAAACCTAAGCTTTCTTAGTTCATACTGATGGTGTACTGCAATGTTATACGCACATTTACATTATTCCTACAATTTCATACATAGTAAGGAGCTACATAGTAAGGAGTCTTGAACTACTGGATTAAATAAATTCCTATTTCTGCTTGAAGTTCTTGTTGGCAAGTTCTTGTACAGGACCCCTGGAGATGGAGATGGAGATGTTCTTTTATGTCTTTTCTATCTAATTTTTAGGATTTCTATGAACCTCAAACCAATTTATTGGCAATAGATATAGCAATCTTCTGGCTATGATCAAGAAGAGAATGAATCTAAAATTTGCTTAAATCCTCCATTGAGCCACTTCTCTTTATGGCAAAAGGATAATGGAATCATTGATAGAATACATGTTTTACTACTTTCATTTCTCTGTATGCATATTGTTTTGAATAATTGAAAAGTTATGATTTGCTATATTTAACTTGTACTTTCTTATTGCCGGGCCAAGTAGTAACATTACAAGTCTCTCAAAATCACTGTCAGATCACATGGAAATTTTGCCTACCTATTAATTAAACAGGCAGGGAGAGATACTGAGCTAGACTGTGTTGACAAACAGTGAGCAAAAAAGAAGCAGCATCTCTCCCTAAGTAACTCAGAACTCTGTCTATCCTGCTGCTGATCCACCAAAGCAGTTGTTCTCTCATACATGTATCTCATTTTAATTGGATACTGCCTGAGAAATGGCAGCATTATCTTTTTGTTTAAAAAACAAGTTTCCCTGATAGCCTGGGATTTATGTTTTTCTTTTCCTAGTACATAATCATCAGAATCAGAATTTTTTTCTGAAGGTGTGTATCTATACATATAAAACAGAAGAACATTACCTAGAGGGAATGCTGTTCCCTGGGTAGAATATATGTGAAAAATGTTATAAAGGAGCCAGGAAGGGATGATTAATTACTATGTTAATGCACTCATGTACAGTAATACAGGGCTCTTTATCAAGAGTCACGTAGCACTGTCCTGTTGCTTTCACAGATTACCCATTTGTTACTAAGAGGGTCAAACCCAAATACTGTGTGTAAGTCCTCCACATATTCCTGTGTTTTTTTCTCAATTCTTGTACCACAGGGCACGAGTATAAGCAGTTTGTTGTCATGAGGGCTGGCAGCCAGGGGAACTGTATGTCCATCTGATGTTGATGTAACAAGCAAAGCTCCGCTAGGAATTTCCATCTGCTTTTCATCCTGAATTTGCCTATGTCTAATTACTGTGCTTGGTGATGCTTAACTAAAAGTGAATGGAAACGTGTTTGCAATTGAACGTTTTTATAGGATCTCTGTGAATAGGAGGATGTTTCTGTGGGCCTGTTTTGTGTTACAAAACTTTTGCTTTGTAAAAGGCAACTTCTGAAAAGTCATTCCTTTTCTTAAATTAATTAGTTTCATTTATTCTGAAATGCCAGGATCTCTGCAATGAGTAACAAAATCAGACTGAATCACCTTTGTTATTAAAACTTCGGAAGACTCAGTGGAATATTTTGGAGCACTTGCTGATTATGTTGCAATTGCAGGTGGCCTGCACTTTCAAAGCTTGCTTGCCGCTGTGACCTTTATTCTCCTTTTGACATGGACTTGTGTGATGCAGGTGAACCTTCCCCCTGTCCAAAAGATGGAGTATTGTGATGAAGAGGAAAGTATTTCTACAAAGACAACTGTGTAGTTCATTATGCAGTGAGCAGTGTGGAATTGCTATATTGGTGATGCTTCAGTGCATAATTAGCAAAATGAAAATCTGAGAACTTGAAGAAAATTAAGGGGAGCAACCAGCTCTTTGCCCAGCCCCTACCAGGGCTGAGTATTAGTGGGCTGTGTGGTGTTTATCTTGTACAGGCTAGAGGTGGCACAGACACCATGAGCTAAAAGAGCTTTAATCAAAGAGAGAAGATAGAGAAAGTGCTCCTTCCAAGATTGTCATTGCTGAGTGATACCAGTCTTGGCAAAACATCTCCCAAACCTGAACTCTGGTTGCTTCTCAGACAAATAGAAGAGCACTTACTGTGTAAAGTCAGATTTTCAAATATGTTCTGTTTAAATTACATATTTTAAATATTAAATAACAGACACTTTCAGGAAATCTTTGGATCTAACGCAGCTGCACCAGTGGAGAAAGGAAATCTACCATGGTTACCTGTAGTAGGAAAGGACTATGTCACCGTTTTAAGTTCAGTATTTCTGTGTTGCACTTAGAAGTTTTGCATTTGGAGGAAATCAAAAAGCCACCTTAAATATGCACATACACATGCATGTGGTTTTGTAAACATGAAGGATCTACATGAAATTAGACGGCAGAGCTTGATGCGACTCTTGAATCCTTTTTTATTTCTAAGCCTTCTGACACCAACTATCTAAAAATCTAAATTGAAAAGTAGGAAGTTTAGAAGCTCACAACTGGAAATATGGTTTGAGATTCAATGAAGGCTCAGTTCAATCACCTGTTCAGTTCAGATTTTGTGTAAGAGAGAATTCAGTCCTTTTATATTGAGCAAGAGAAAGGCTTTAAGCCCCCAAGTCTTTTACATTGAAAATGTTCATGTAAGTCAATGGGCATTTTCAGTGCCAGGGGAATGCAGGGTTAAGTCTAGAATCTACCTATTACCAACTAGATAACATAGTAATGAATAAACACAATGTTACATTGCATCCAAATATCACACTTAATTCCCCAGTTTTAACACCTTACTACATGCAGTGCTTGCAGCTCTGAATAATGTTCTTATTTGGTTAGATTCATATACACTATAAAAGGGGCAGTAACACAGCTCTACAGCTATCAGCCACAGAGCACAGTACAAATTGTAGGAATTCACAGTGTGGGCTCTATTTCTTTAAAATACCATGAATAATTCTACAAAACACTGCAGGATCCAGCTCTGTGAACCTCAAAGATTTCTGACTCCTTTTGGAAGCGCGATTCGTCTAGCTGTGTCAGCGAGGGTCAGGGTGTTAGAGCAGGAACAGGAGCTACAGACGTATTGAATCTCATACTGTACATCACAATCTTAGTGGGTAATGGGCATGTTCTTGTGTCTTGTGCCCCAGCTAGAACACAGGTACTGCACTTTGTGATTTGCACATTTTAAGAAACTGAGGATGACAACCTTCTGAAGGTGGCAAACTGCTCCAAAGCAGTGGCAGAGCTTGAAACAGCTGCAGAAAATCCCGGGAAGCCCTTGCTTTATGTGAGGCACGCAAAGAAGTTGTTTTGTCATAGCAGCTCCCGCAGCACATCTATACACTTTGCAGAAATAGCTCTTTCTTTGTTCTCATTACTGTTCACCTACCAAATGCTTGCATTTTTTTTTGATCTCGCAGGTAATTGATATTAGTCTGAATTACTGCTGCTGCATGCAATACAAAGGTAACAGAGAAAATGTTTCGACGTAGTTTTAGTTCACCACTGTTCCAATTCACTAAAGAAAAACGACCAAGCGCCGGGCCGTGCCGC
>VZTT01046097.1:12152-30871 GCA_013400855.1 Buphagus erythrorhynchus | reverse complement strand
TTTTTTTTTTTTGTATTTTCAAATCACGCTCGCTATTATTTTTTAAGGCAATTAAAACCTAGAAACGAGACCCAAGGAAACACCCACTGCATTCCTGGGATGATCCGTCTGTGCTCCCTGCATTCCACCCCAGGCGCAGGGGTGGGAGGCAGCCGGGTGCCAACACCACCAGCATTCCCACCAGGGAAGAAAAATCCATGGGCAAAGCTGGATCATCCAACCCCAGTGCTTCCAATGAACACAAGGGCTGGAAAGAAATCCCCCAGGGCCTTTTTCCAAGTGCTGCTCAAACAGAGAGTGCACAAAACGCCTTCCACTCACCAGGACAAAAAGAAAAAAAGAAAAAAAAAGCTCCAATTAACATTGCAGAGTCTCCGCACCCAGATTCCTGCCGGTTGGCATTTCTATCCCTTGGATGCTGCCTGTCTTTGCCGCTGGATTCCTGAGGCTTAACACCTTAATTCCTGAAATGAGCCCCAGTCCTAATTCCCGATTTTAGGAAAACAACATTCCTGCCATTGAATGAAAACATTTGTACACAGTTCATAAACCATCCTGCCGAGGGGAGGGGGCTGGAGCAGGCCAGCCCGGGGCTCATAGAAGTGCATTGTCCACGGGAGCCCGCGCCGCCGGCTCTGCCATCCAGCTGCTCCCTGGGAAGTGCCCCGCTCAAATATTCCAAAATCCTCTGCTGGACACGGCCCTGGCCACGCACAAATCCCAGTAAACGAAGGGTGGAGACGTTGCTGGGTCAGGCTTTGTGTTTCTCGCCACCAGTGGCAGGCCCAGAGCGAAATTCCACAGCCAACCCTCCCTCGGTGTCACCACGGCGGGTGGGACACAGGGTCCTGGTGTGCTGGGACACCTCCTGGGCCAGGGCCTCCCGTGGCACACTCACTGGGAAGGGTGAGGAGTCATATTGGCACAAACTGGGATCACAGAATCGTGGAATCATGGTTTGGGAATGGAATGGAATGGAATGGAATGGAATGGAATGGAATGGAATGGAATGGAATGGAATGGAATGGATTTGGTTGGTTTGGTTTCGTTTGGTTTGGTTTGGGTTGGATTGGGTTGGGTTGGGTTGGATTGGATTGGATTGGATTGGATTGGATTGGATTGGATTGGGTTGGATTGGATTGGATTGGATTGGGTGGGATGGGATGGGATTGGTTTGGATTGGACTGGATTGGACTGGATTGGATTGGGTTGGATTGGGTTGGGCTGGGTTGGGTTGGATTGGAATGGATTGGATTGGATTGGATTGGAAGGGACCTAAAGCCCACCCAGTTCCACAGGGACACTTTCCACCATCCCAGTTTGCTCCAACCTGCCCTTGGACACTCCCAGGGATCCAGGGACAGCCACAGCTCCTCTGGGAATTCCATCCCAGCCCCTCCCCACCCTCAGAGGGAACAATTCCCACCTAAACCCACCCTCTTTTAGTTTAGAACCCTTCCTCCTTAAAATTGTCTGGAATCTCCACCCCGTGCTGCCCCTCCTGCAGGATTTGCTCAGTTTTTAGAAGATTTCCTCACGCAGAAGCTCCTGGCTGGAATCCTTGGGTCTGTGTCCCACAGGAGCTCGGCCTTAGAGGGTTGGGATGGTTCCTCCTGACTTTTCCATGTCCTAAGGAAATGGAGGTGGGAGTAGGAGTGATAATGTTCCAATTCCAGCTCCACGTTGAGCTCTGCCTCCGTGCTGGAGCTGAGCACATCACACCTTGTTTCTCCTGCCTGGAAGCTCCAGAATCCACTCCCCATCCTGCCAGGAATCCCATCCCAGCCTTCTGGGAGCTCTGTCCCCATGGGTTCTGTAGGAGCAGCAAGAGCCTGACAAAAATCAGGCAGAGGAGACCAAGGGGTCTGCAGCAGGTTCTAAAATTTGGATATTTTTCCTAGCACACATCGCCTGTTGAATCACAGGATCCAGTCAATACAGTGGAATTACAGTCCTGGGGGGGAGAAAAATTGAAAAATAAAAAAGAGGAGAGAGAGGGAAAAATTTGATTCCGAATTGGAGGGATTAATGGTCAAAAGAATGTTCTTCTGGGAGTAATCTAAGTGTTATATTTACATTTGGCTTGGAATTATTTGCAGTGAGGAATTTCAAATGCAAATATTTTAAAAGCATAACATGTAGAGAGAGACACTGTGGGCACTTCTGTTTTCTCTGAAAAAAAAATTAAAAAAAAAAAAAGAAGAAGAAGAAAAAAACGGTTTTCTTGACTATTTTTTATTGGAATCTTAATGAGACCATAATTACAGCAAGGAAAAAAAGGAAAAAATGTAGCTCTTAAAGGTTTGCTGTGAGTGTACATACGGGCCTTGGATCGCAAAGGGAGAANTCATAACAGTTATATAGAGACAGTGTGGTCACTTTCTTTTTTTTTTAAAAAAAAAATTAAAAAAAAAAAAAGAAGAAGAAGAAAAAAACGGTTTTCTTGACTATTTTTTATTGGAATCTTAATGAGACCATAATTACAGCAAGGAAAAAAAGGAAAAAATGTAGCTCTTAAAGGTTTGCTGTGAGTGTACATACGGGCCTTGGATTGCAAAGGGAGAAAAAACCTCCATATTTTTTAAAACTATTTATTTTCCAAAGTGGTGCATGGGAGGGAAAAAAATGACTGAGCTAAGTAAGTCTTGTCCATTTATGTGCTTAGTCTGTATTTTCTTTTTCTGAAAAAATATCTAGGAATAAACGTTGAGAGTGGGCCCGTTGTGTTTGCCTTGGCTCCTGCCTTTATCTTGTTTTATTGTGTGACCCTTCCGAGGGGGGCTGGAGCTTTCTGGGCTTCTTCTGCATCCACAGGGAAAGGAGCAGGGGGTGCCTTCAGTAATTCCCTGTTTTTCATGGAATTGTGGAATGGGGTGGGTGGGAAGGGATCTTAAGGCTCATTTTATTCTACAGCTTCCACTGTCCCAGAATGATCCCCCGTGCAGCCTGGTTATGGACACTTCCAGGGATGGGCATTCCACAGACTCCCTGGGAATGTGGGCCAGATTCCTCACAGGGAAGAGTTTATTCCCAAAATGGAGCCCACGAAGGCCCCAGGTGAGCCCAGCAGGCGGAATGAGCAGCACAGGCACAAAGGTTCCATTTGACCTGGATCCCTTTGGGGTGCCCTGCACTCTCCCTGCTCCTCCCTGGGCTCAGGGGTTCCCTTTCCCTCTCTAAACTCTTCTCACCAGCAGGGTTTGGTGCCTGCACTTCTTGCATGGGACATCTCAAGATCTCTTTTTATATCTCTTTTCATTTTGCCTCTTTTCATTCACTTTTATTAATCCTGTGTTCGATTTCTTTGCCTTTAATTTTGCTCACTTTTTTCTCACATCTTTCCTTCCCGTCCTTCCACCTCTGCTTCTCTTGCTCCCCTCTCACGGATGGAGCAAACTTGTTAAAATAAAGTTCCTTTTCTTTTCCCCAAGGAAGAAAGTGTCCATTTAATACCCCACATGCCCTTCAGAGCTGGTGGAGAGGCAGAGCATGACAGGCACATTCTGTGATTCAAACCTTCTGGGTACTGGCAGGAGAATAAATCTTATGTCTGACATAAGAGGACATCAGGAAAACCAACCTGAAGCTTTTGGAAAGGATCCACAGAGCTGTCAGTCAGGAGGAGATAAACTTTACATGAAATTGGACCTTCTGAAGTCATTAACTCCCCACTCCTGCCAGAACTGCTGGAGGAGAGCAACGAGAGGAGCCAAAGAGAACAGAAAACAAACGTGAATGGCAACATGGCCCTGGAGGAAGTGCCCAGTACAAATGTGGGAACGTGTGCTGAGCTCTCCAAAGGCTCAGCAGGAGTAGGATTGATCCACAGGAAATCTGTGCTGCCTGCAGGACCCACAGCCAGGATTAGATCTGTGCAGGCAGAGGATGCAGCTCTGGGCAAAGGGAGCACAGCGAGGAGCACCCGTTCAAAAATCTGCTTAACCAGCTCTGGGAAGGTCTGTTGGTTGAGGACACTCCATGGGTCACATCCAGCAAAAGCCCAGCTCCTGCTGGTGCTTTCTGACACATTTTTGGAAGGGATTTGGAAGCTGCTGCAGAGCTACAGAACATCCTGTGAGTGAGAGGCCGAGCAAACCCTGAAATGAGGGATTCACTGCGGACTGGTGCCACAAATCCCTGTGATTTCCTCTCAGTCCCTCTGCCTGGAATCTCCCCATCCAATTGCTGCCCTAACTGGTGAAGGGGCTCCAGGAAATGGCAAAGCCACATCCTGGAGCTGCCCTGGTGTGTGGTGGCACCAGGGGAAGTGCCAGGATCGGTGTTCATGCAGCCCAGGTGTCCCAGAGGTGCCTGAGCTCACACAGGTCCTGGCAAGACAATTCCCTGGCAATGCAATCCTCAATTATCTCCAAAATCCAGCTCCAGCAGAGCTGGAAATCCTCTCCAATACAACAAATGCCATTCCCTCAGCTTTGCCCACTCCCTTGAGGGTCCCAAGGACCTTTGGAGCGTTGCTTGTTCCAATCCACATTTCTCAGTTGAATTACACAGGGATAAATCTTGTCAAATCCAACGTGGAGCCATGGGAAGGATGGGAATTTGTTGAAGATTCAGCATTTCTGCCCTACTGACTTGCTGTTGGGTTGGATTTTCCCTTTTCTTTCTCCTCTCCTTTTCCCTGCCCTGCTCTTATCACAGCATTTGCAAGCAAAAATCCATCCAGAGAGCTGTGCTGGGGACAGCTGTGGCACACCTGTGCCCCGTGAACTTTTATCCTCCCTGCTCCCTTTCAACAGGTGCTTTATGCCTTCTTTTCAACAGATCCTGCCCTGGATTTGTTATTGCCCCGAGTAATTTCACTTTTAAGGGCTGCCTGACAGCACAGGCTTTTCTCCTGATAGAAACACTCAGGAAAGCTCCTCGTGAAGGGGAGCAAAGCAGAGAATGAGAGCAGAGGCTGTCCCAGGGTGTCTCCAGTGTGTCCTGTGTCTGTTCATGGAGGGAAATAACTCAGGATCTCCTGGAGGTGATGCTCAGCATCGTTCCCTGGTTTGCCAGCACCGTGTTGGGAAGCTCCATTCTGACTTGTCCCTGTGATTCCAAATGTTCACCCAAAACCAAGCAGCACCAGCAGGAAACTAAGGCAGAAATGCTGAGAATTTAAATCAGCTTTAATGATGGATCATGGTTTAGCAGAAGGTAAAATTTCCAGGAAAACTCCGGGACCGGTGCCATTCCCAACCCCAATCCCTGTTCCAGAAATGAGCAGAGAACACAAATATTCCTTTGCTGTCTCTGAGCCTTTCCATGTGATTCCATTTGCTGCATCTCTTCACACTGAAAGCTGATTTCTGTCTGTGAGGACGCCCTGATGATCCCAAGGGGAAAGAGGATGATGATGATGGAATGTTCAACTGATCCCCAGGGACTGGAGGAAGAGGAGTGGGAAGGGCCCTGCTTTGCTCTGCTCGGGCTGGGTTTGCTCTGTGATCCTCCAAATAAACCCTCATGGTGCAATATCTCCCCAAGCCACAATATCTTTCTAATAATTCCATTTATTGCCCTGTTTGTTTTCATTTCTGGTTTAACACACCAGCTGGCAATTAGGCCCTAATTATGCTGTTATGCAAAGTAGCTGCCTTTATTTTTATAACACGGGCTGCAGCATGAGCTGGATTTGTTTTTAATTGTGAAAGCAGCCATGGCAACATCCCCTAATGATGATCCAAGTGTCCCAGCTGGGAATGGCCTGGAATGCTGCTCAGCCTGGCCAGGGAAGGTGCAGAAAAGCTGGAGAGGTCGCAGCCCTTGGATTCCCATTCCACATGCAGGATGCCCAGGGCTCCCCCTGGATCCAGCACCAGCCTTGCTGGGATTCCACTGTGCCACTTGTGTCCAGTGCTGATGTGGCCCTGAGGGGCAGCTCTGCTCTCTGTGACAGGGACAGGACCCAGGGAATGCTGGAGCTGTGGCAGGGCACTGGGATGGGTTCTAGGGAATGGCTCTGCCCAGGCTCCCCAGGGAGTGGTGACATTCCCAAGGCTGCCAGAGCTCCAGGAGGGTTTGGACAGCGCTGCCAGGGATGCCCAGGGTGGGATTTGGGGTGTCTGGGCAGGGATTGGACTGGCTGACCCCTGTGAGTCCCCTTCCCACTCAGGATATTCTGATTCCAACCTCTCTCTCTGATATCTTTTATTTTGCTCTTTCCCCCCACGTTCATATGCATCAAAGGGGGATTGCCCTTATTTCCAGAAGCCAAGGGTGACAATTCCCTTGGGTGGTGGCTGTTGCTGTCCCAGCTCTGGCCAGAAACACCCTCACCCCTGACACATGTGGGGACACAGCCTGGCCTCTGTGGTCACCAGAGCTTCAGAGAGGGTGTGACCCAAAAAAGGCTCCAAATGCCTCAATCTGCTGGGGCTGCAAAACAAGAATTGTAATAAATCACGAGATTGAGGGGGCTGCAAAGAGCAGGAGGAAGCACAACTGCCTCCCTTCCCAGAGCTGTCCTCACCCACTGGGCTGCTCCCCAGAACCTCGGCTTATCTTCCTAGGCTGGGACCAAGGGGACGTGAGTTCAGCTTTTGGCGTGGCCAGAGCCCTCCTGGGGGAGCTCAGAGCTCTTCCTGTGCCTGGAATCTGCCCCTGCACAGCCGGGACGTGGCCTCTCCTTCCCCTTCCCATCCCATCTGCTGGAATCATCCCCACTCTGGGAAAACACCGTGTCCCAGTGCTGGCAGTGTCTGCTTTTACAGGGAATTCAGAGCTGCAGATACCTGGGATTTTAGGCAGTGGGATTTTATGCAGTGGATTTTATGCAGTGAGATTTTATGCAGTGGATTTTATGCAGTGGATTTTAGGAAGTGGATTTTAGGAAGTGGATTTTAGGCAGTGGGATTATTTGCAGTGGATTTTATGCAGTGGATTTTATGCAGTGAGATTTTAGGAAGTGGGATTTTATGCAGTGGATTTTAGGCAGTGGGATTTTAGGCAGTGGGATTTTAGGCAGTGGATTTTAGGCAGTGGGATTATTTGCAGTGGGATTTTGTGCAGTGGGATTTTATGCAGTGGATTTTAGGCAGTACCCTCCCCTGCTCCTGGGTGATTAAATCAGATCTAAAGTGCTGAAATTGCAGCCCCTGAGGTCTCTGCTGTCTCTTCCCCAGCCCCACGTGCTGAACAATCTCAGGAGCAATGACTCCGGGCTGGTTTTTATCTCATTCTCTGTGAAAATGTTACACCAAGGTTGTTGCTCCCTCCTGAGCAGCGATGGAAACTCAGGGTCCTGCCTCCTCCCCACTGCCCTACCTCGGAACAAAACCCAGCAGGGCAAGAAAAAGCAGCTTCCAGGAGCACAGAATCAAACAAAAATAACCAATACATGCAAAAACAAGCAATTCTATTTTTTTTTTATTTTTTTTTCCCAGAAAAGCATCCCAACCCTTGGTGCTGGTTGCTTGTCCTGGTGCTTTATTTGGGGGAGCCTGTCAGTCCCAGCCTGCAGCCGTGGGTGAACGAACACACACGCACACAAAAATGCAGACAGCAAGAAGAAGTCATTCCACAGTCTAGCCTTGTTAAAGAATACAGCCACTTTTCCAGCAGCAAACCTTCCCCCCCCAGCCTCTCCAGCCAGAGGAATTTCTTTCACCTCCTCAGAAGCTGCTTATTAAAGCCGGGCTGGTGCTGGTTCCCAGGTATTAGAACAGCAGCAAGGCTTAACTAATCTCTGCTTTTACTGCTGTAATTAAACCGTGCACTTGCCAGTAAAAAGGTAACACTTTAAATTAAGGCCCCGGCTCTAAATGCTGTATTAATATTTATGAAATGGTTACTGCATGCAGCCACATTCTTGCAGGACTTATTAGAACGTGGGTTATAAAACTCGATTGTAATAAACCCTTAATGGCTCTGCTCTGGTGAGCTGCAAGGCCTGCAACCCTACCAGGGTCTTCTTAAACTGAGAGGAAAATGCTCTTCCCTGCTCTAAACCCCCCAAAATTTTGTGTCTCTGTGGCTGTTGGTCCTTCTGCTCAAGCATCTATGGGATGAGGTGGGATTTCATCCTTGGGGTGTTTCTCCTGCTCTCCAGATGCTTTGGAAAGGTTTGGGATCTCCTCTGAAACCTCCTAAATCCCCTCTGCCATCCCCCACGCACACCTGGGCTGCCACAGGGCCCTGAGAGCAGACATTGGTGTTTGGTAATTAAATCATTGGTGTTTGGCAATTAAATCATTGGTGTTTGGTAATTAAATCATTGATGTTTTAGCGATTCAGTCCTGCCCTGGCTTGGGTGACAGAGCTCTTCCCTGATGTCACTTTATCCCTCTGCCCAGGGCATTTTGGCACCAGTTTGGAAACCCCAAGAGGTTTGGAGCTCTTGCAGAGGGAGCAGGGTGAGGTCACTGCCCCAAAAATCAGATTCTCATCCCCACAGTCATCAATTAGCTCCAGAGGAGAGCGATGGATGTTCAGGACTTCAACAGACGATTTTCTTCATCAAGGAACATCTCACACTGCCAAGACTCTCATTTTCAGGCTCTTTTTTTGGTACTCTGGATGCCCAACCCTTCAACTCTTTCACCCTCAGCTGTCATTTTCAACTTGCAATGTTTTGGAATAAATAATCCTTGACTATTCCATCCCGAAGCATTTTTCCAGGGGTTGTACCCAAGGTGAGCACTTGCAGCAAAACTTTTGGGGGTTTTTAGCTCTTTTTTTTTGTTCTTTTCTATAGTTTGAGTGTGGTATTGCCACCTCCTGCCTTCCCTTTTGCTCCTGGAAGGGCACACGTGAGGTCCCAAACGTGCAAAACCTGAATGTCTATAAAATATTCTGCACCATGAATAGCTCAGTGTAAGCCAGTGGCACTTCTCCTGCAGGAAAATATTCCCATGCAGAAGTGTTTGACAGTTTAAGCATCGGTGATTAACCTCTTCTAATTAAAGCTTGGAAAAAAAAAAAAAAAAAAAAAAATCAGCACAGCTCGCAGAGAGCAGAAAAACTGGGATAAGCTCGTGGAGGGAAAAAAAAAAAAAAGCCATTTCCATGAAGCAGCCCCTGGAAACAAAAGGTTTTTTGGTTCCACCCCAAGCGTGGAACATCCTGAAGGGCCAAAATGCGGAGAGGTTGTGCTCAAACTGACCTCACCTAAAGCTGCTCCGGTCACATAGCAACGCTTGTTATGGCCAACAACAGAACCCAAAAATGACACAATAAAAAAAGAATTATCTGCGATTAGAACCGAACTGCTGAAATGTCTCCAGCTGGAGCCGAAATTGGGGAGGGAAGGGGGGGAAGAGAGGAGTTTATTATTTCAGTAGCAGCGGCGCAAATCCCCTCTGGGTGCTCTGCAAAACCACCCTGGCTCTTTGAACCCAGCCCCCTCATTGACATGGTAATGGGCTTTGTTGAATTCAAAGACGATTACATCAGAAATCTGTGGCCTCTTGTGGCTTTTCCAAGCCTTATAAAGCACACAAATTACATGAAAATATTGGGTTGAAAAATTAGTAAGCCATAGGAGTTTGTGTTGTTTTAGCCACGCTTTGCTGCAGGGAAGGAAAACTCTGGCTCCTCCAGACTTTTGTCCAGTCTTTCAAAGCTACCTTCTTTATTATTCTTCTTTTCTGGTGGGCTCACCTCGGATATACAGCCTGGATTTTTAAAGGACTTTCATTCTGGAGCCTCCTCTTCAACAAGAAATGTGTGAAAAGCAGATACCAGTTCTCTGAGCTGCTCCAGTTCAGTTTTCAACCAGAAAGTTCTGCCCCACAATTTTGGTGACATGAACCACCCAGAGACATCACTGTCCTTATGGATTCTTGCATATGCAATTGGAAAACGTGGTTGGGAATGTTTTTTTAAATTTATCTTTTATGTCAGGTTCATGGGTTTGACAACACCACCTCAAGTGCAACAGGTAAGTGAAAAGCACAAGTTCCTTCAGGCACCTACAAATCAAAACTAAATCAAAACTAAATCAAAACTAAATCACAGCTACCTTATAAAGTTATAAAATATTTGAATATCCTATTTAAATGGTAAAATCCCATGGTAAAAGAGGTACTGGAGCTGCTGGGAATGCCTTTTCCACTCACCAGTTCTCCTTCCATTCCTCCTCCAGTACGAGCTCCCCTCTCCAAGACTCTGCCTGATTGAACAGTCCCTGTTAAATATCTACTTTTCCAAAATTGGCACTCCAGAGTTGATCAGGGTATTGACACAGTTCATCAGGAGTTAAGAAGGAGCCACAGCACAAATTCTGCTTCCCATGTGAGCAGTCAAACTGTCCAGCCCCCAGCAGCAAGGAAGGAGGCTTGTGAGAAGGGAGTTAAATGTATTTATCTTGTCTGTTTGGAGTTTTGGGACAGTTCAGGATCATGGATGTGCTGCTCCAGTATGAAAACCTCAACTGTGCACCCAGAGCAGCTTTTTGGTGCCTCCAGTGAGATGTGGAAGTTTTGGAGGATGTGTGGAAGGGGCAGAAGGTTGGAGGTGACACCTCCTGTTCTGTGTGAGAGCATCAACCTCCTGCAGTAACAGTGGCACTCCATGCTCTCCAAAACGGGAAAAACAATGGCCATGGGATCATGCTGTAAAGACCCAGATTATCCCAAACAGCTTCCTCTGCTGCAGCCTCCAGGGAAGAGGGCTGGCTTTGGGCTGGATGAGCTCCTGGAGCAGCTGAGGGAGACCAGGGAGGCTGGAGCTGGAGCAGGGACAGGACAGGGACTGGGATGGGACAGGACTGGGATAGGACAGGGATTGGGATAGGACAGGGACTGGGATGGGACAGGACTGGGATGGGACAGGGACTGGGATAGGACAGGGACTGGGATAGGACAGGGACTGGGATCAGCTGTGTGTGTGTAGATGCATAAATAAAGAACTGGGAATCAAATAAAAGAAATACATTGGATTTTTTTCTGTCCTTTTTTTTAAATGTCTCTGTCCCCTTCCAGCCTTTCACATCCAGATATAAAAGTCCTGGAAGGAAAAGGCTTGGAGAGAAGCAATGGGAGAAAAGTTTGCAAAGGGCAAAATCAGTGGGACCCTGCAGAACAAACATGTGTAAAGGCTTTGTTTCAAAGTGGATGAATGCAAAAGCCTGTTGGGGATAATTTTTAGGCTTTGCCTGTTTTGAAAGGGTTGAGGATCAGGAGTAAAGTGAGAAAACAATTCTCTGTAGGAAGCTGTAGCAGACTAAATGGAGCTTGTTGATGTTGGCAGGGGCAGTGATGCTGAGGGCAGCAGCATCGTTACTGGAGCTGGAGGCAGCAGAGGTTTAAATAAATAAGGAGAGATCCCTGAACCGAGATAAAAATGGGATCTCGCTGTGCTGGGTCCTGCCGTGCCCCGGAGCAGGGAGGGCTGGCAGGGTGTGAGCAAAGGGAGAGGAACGTGCGGGAGCAGAGCCGGCTCTGCCGGCCGGGCACTGGGAATTCGGGAGAGAATTCCCCAGGGATGGGGAGTTTATCTGAATTAGGGAGAGAATTCCCCAGGAATGGGGAGTTCATCTGAATTAGGGAGAGAATTCCCCAGGAATGGGGAGTTTATCTGAATTCGGGAGAGAATTCCCCAGGGATGGGGAGTTTATCTGAATTAGGGAGAGAATTCCCCAGGAATGGGGAGTTTACCTGAATTAGGGAGAGTATTCCCCAGGGATGGGGAGTTTATCTGAATTCGGGAGAGAATTCCCCAGGGATGGGGAGTTTATCTGAATTCGGGAGAGAATTCCCCAGGGATGGGGAGTTTATCTGAATTAGGGGGAGAATTCCCCAGGAATGGGGAGTTTATCTGAATTAGTGAGAGAATTCCCCAGGAATGGGGAGTTCATCTGAATTAGTGAGAGAATTCCCCAGGAATGGGGAGTTTGCTCATCTGAATTAGGGAGAGAATTCCCCAGGAATGGGGAGTTCATCTGTTCATCTGCATTAGGGAGAGAATTCCCCAGGGATGGGGAGTTTATCTGTTCATCTGAATTACTGAGAGTATTCCCCAGGAATGGGGAGTTTGCTCATCTGAATTAGGGAGAGAATTCCCCAGAAATGGGGAGTTTATCTGTCCATCTGAATTAGAGAGGGAATTCCCGATGAATGGGGAGTTTGTTCGTCTGAACTACTGAGAGAATTCCCCCTGGAATGGGGAGTTTATCTGTTCATCTGAATTTCGAGAGAGAATTCCCCAGGAATGGGGAGTTCATCTGAATTTAGAGAGAGAATTCCCCAGGAATGAGGATTTTATCTATTCATCTGAATTTAGAGAGAGAATTCCCGAAGAATGCGGAGTTTGTTCATCTGAATTACTGAGAGAATTCCCGAGGGAATTTGGGAATGGCACAGCCAGGAAGCTCCTGGGCTCTGCTCAGGGATCCTTCCTTTTGGTTCCAGTGGAAACCAAAGGAGAGAAAAGTCCCTTTTCCATGGCCCTGCTCAGGAGCAAAGCCCCATAAAAACCTTGGATTTCTAAATAAAAGCTGGGATTATTCCTGGCTGAGGCCAGCATTAACACAGGATTCTTCCCAACCTCTCCCACGCTGCTCAGCGATATAAAATAAAACTTTTATTTATTTTTATAAAACTGGGGGAACAATAAAAACCCCATTAAGTCCCTGCATGAGCAGCAGCCTGCAAGATGTGCACTGAGTCCAGGAAGGATTTGAAAAATCCTTCAAACATCCCCCAAATCCAGCCCTCACCCAGCAGGGGTTGGGCAGGTCAAGGGCAGGTGATAAAAACCTGGCCTGGGCAGGGAATCTCTGATCACAACCAAACCCTGCAAAGAAACATTTTTGCAGATTCTGCCCGCTGGATTTTCCTCCCACTCCCAGAAAAAACTCATGGGAAGGCTGCTCTGGACAAAAATTCCCAGAAAAAAGGGACAGCAAAGCAGGAAAGAGAGGGCAGGAACAACCTGCTCCTGCTCTGGGGTGAAAATAACAGAGCAACATATCCAGGCAGAATATCCCTGTGATCCCAACTTTCCCTGTTCTGAAGGAAAATCCTGGCTCTTCTTTAGGGATCTGGTTTGTAGAGGTGGAGGTAAAGCAGAAAAAAAAATGGGATTTGCATCCATATTTAAGAAATTCAGAATATTCCTCTACGTTTTCAGGTTGGAACATTTGCTAAATTCCCTTCTCCTGGAGTAAATTTTGAGGGGGAGAAAAGAAATCAAAATAGTTAAGAAAAGAATTCTTCTTATCCTGGTTTTCTCCTCCAGCCTTTGCCAGTGAGAATACATTTTGAAACAGTAAAAGTCGAGATAAAATAGCAAAGAATGGCAGTTGCCTGCGCTTTTTCTGCTCCCTTTTGTTTTAATTCATGTGGTGATATTTCAAATAGAAGCCAAAATGATATTTTTAGTGACAGCTTCTGCTCCAGGACACTTTTTCCTCGTGGTTCCCTTCCCCGGGGCTGCCCTTGGTGCTTGATCCAGTCCCACCAGAGCAGAACCAGGAGCTGCCAGCAGTGCCAGCCTCTCCAAATATTCCACTTATTCCATCTGGATAACACATTTAGGGTTCCACCAATCCCTGAGTTGAATAACCTGGGGAGATGCATCCCAAAAATCTCCTTTTCCTCCAGCTCAGCCCAGTTCTGTGGCTGAATTCCAGCAGGAACCGTTCAATTTCCAATGTTAAAATAAATTTATTTATTTTAATAAATAACATCATGTCAGTGCTCAGTGTCCTGGGAGCACCAGAGCAGGACGAGGAATTTTCTTTTTTCCCAAGGTTCTTTTTTTTTTCCCAAATAAGCCCTGTGACTATTCAAACCTGAACTTTTGCCACAACCAGGAAGAATTTGGGTTGCACAGGATGGGAATGTTGGGATTGTGGACTTGACCCCTGAGGCCCATCCAGCTCAGGATATTCCCTGATATTCCCAAGAGAAGATAACACAGGATATTCCCTGTAACCCCCCTGCCACCCTCCTGATCCCTGGGACCAGGATCAGCAAATTCTGCTGGAATTCCTGGGATCCCAGCATCCCAAACCAGTTTTAATTCCCCTGGGTAAACCCCAGCAGCACTGGGGCTTCGGTTCAGCAGGAAAATGGAATTATTTTTACAGAAGCCAGCGAGGGAGGCTGGAGCCACCGATTTGGGGTGGTTACAATGAACAAGAAAAGTCGAGCCTGGAAGTGTTTATTTTAATTTAGGGAGCATGGCGAGCTGCTGAGGTGGGGAGATATTATTTTTATGGGTTTAATCAGATGGCCGGGGTCTGTGGGCATTGCTAATTGAGAGCTGTCTGCCCCACCTCACGTTCTGCAGGGCTTTTCTCCCCGTGGCTGGGAGGCAGAAAAAAAGGAATTATTTAGGCTGGGGAAGGGAAGCAGGAACTGGGGAAATGTAATGATAAAAACAAAAAAAAGAGGCTTCGTTTTGGAGGGAAAATTCAGTCTGTCCTGCTCAGCTTGGAAGACATTTCCCTGCCCTGAGGTAAACAAGGATCAGCAAGAATCTGGGGAAGAAGCTGATCAGGATTTCCAGAAGGATGCTCAGGATATCCCAGCACCTGGAAAAGTGTGGCTTGGGAGTTTTAGTAATTCCCAGGATTTGCCTTTTCCCCCTTGAAGCTCCTCTGAGTGGCAGGTGACGAATCCTGGGCCTCCCAGGACACCTCGTGCTTCCCACTGGGAGGATTTTTGGAGTCCAAGACGCCGGAAAAGTCACCCAAACCCCCCAGCCAAGCTGCTCACTCAGCAAGATGGAAACTGGGTGGAAATTTGGCCGCCCCAGGCAGCCCTGCAGATTTTCCCCAATGATTTTTCACCACTCACCACCCCACACACCCAAAAAGAGAAACCAGGACAATTTCTTTCTTTTTTTAAACCCAACCAAAACCTGCCTGTGGATGGGCTGAGGGGGTTCAGGGGGGTTTCTTTCCTTCAGGGTTTGTTTTGTTCGTGGCAGAGGGAATTCCAACCAAACCAGCTGATGAAGAACAGCCCCCAAAATGCAACTTCTTGCCTGTGCCCCATGATGTCACCCCAAAGCCACCAAGCAAGGTGCAAATATCCCCCAGGCAGGGGGGGCAAACGTGTCAGGCTCACGTAGGAGCCAGCCCTGAGCAGCACAGTCCAAAAACACCATCTCCAAATATTTTCTATATCATAATTACACAAAATGAGTGGAAATTTCTGCCCCCCCTTCCCCCCAGCCCCAAAAAACACGGCCCATTATGAGCCCTGCCAAGTTCTGCAGGAACATAAATAACATTGCAGGCTCTTTGTGCTGTGCAGGAGCTGGGAAGTGGAAAAATGATTGAGGGACAAGTGGTTTTTAAGATCCCCCCGAGGCCTGTAAGTTACCTGTTTATTTCAAGAAGAGCTGCAACTGCCAGAAGGAAAGGAAAGGAGTTCCTGGAGTTGCTATCATGGTCTGTTTCCAGGGATTATTTCCAAATAAACATGGATTGAGTCTGTGCTTTGCTTTTCGGTCAATAGGAATGCACCCAGGGGGTACCTGGGCTCACCTGAGCTCTGGGGGTGGGAACGAGCCTGGAGCAGCCAGGTGGGACCTCCAGGGCCAGGAATGAGCAGGGGGGATCCCTTTGGCTTCAGGAGACGCTCGAAAATGAGAATATTTGGTGAGGAGGTGTTCAGAAATTCAACTGGAAAAGCCAGACCCAGGGAACCCCCACATCCCAGCTCCCGGGGCAGGGAAAATAATCTTCTTTTTTCTGCATCAAACACCTCGGGTGAAAGGGAGATGGTCATGGCTGGCTTTTGAAAATGGAAGGGGAAAGCTGTGAAGTCATCAGGAAGGAGATTTCAGACTGATAAAAGTGAGGTGGGAAAGGTGTTGGAATTTTGTAGGGAAAGGGGAAAGGGAAGGGGAAGGGGAAGAGAAGAGAGAGAAGAGAAGAGAAGAGAAGAGAAGAGAAGAGGGAAAGGTGTTGGAATTTTGTAGGGAAAGGGGAAAGGGAAGGGGAAGGGGAAGAGAAGAGAAGAGAAGAGAAGAGAAGAGAAGAGAAGAGAAGAGAAGAGAAGAGATTCCTTTTATCCCAGAGTTCACAGGGAGAAATCCTTTAAAAGCTGCGAGGCTTTGTTTAAATTTTTTCATTAAAAATCCATATTTTAGAGCAGATTTCATTTGTAGCACTCTGGTGCCTGTCCCAGAAACATCTCTGGGAGCGTTTGAGCCAAGTTGAAATGCCATTTCTCACTTCCAGCCCAGGTGCCAGCCCCAGTGAAGCAATGCAGGCAATAAGGGACACGATGAGTGACGCTGTAATTGCAGAGGATCCCTGCTCGGGAAACAGAGATTGGAGCTGGGACAAAACCAAAACGACACCAGGGAAACAAAACCAGAGAAACATCCTCCTGAAACTGCAGAATGGAGTGTTCCTGAGGTTAAGAAGGAATACTGGGGCCTGGCTGGGTGCTTGGGGTGGAAGCAGGTTTTCTCTCTGCCTTTTCCAAGCATCCCTGGCAGATCCCTGCTGGATGCAGGGAACTTTCACCTGGCACCCGGGGGAGCTGCCAGACACGTTCATGCACAGCTTGCACAGCCCACGTGTCTGCAATTCCATCCTGTGAGCCACCCCAGAGCCCAGGCAGCCTCGGCTGCCTCCTCTCATACCTGGCAGACTCCTCCAGTATCTCCACACCTCTGTGCCAATTCAATTAAAGGCTCCCCAGATTCTCATCTAATGAACAAAGCTAATGAGTGACAAGAGATCATTAAGGAACCTGAGGCACCGAGGAGGGGGATCCAGAGGCAGCTGAAGGCTCCTCAGCAGCTCAGGGCTGGAAATTCACTGCTCCAGAAACAAACCCAGCTTTTCCCAGCCAGGAAAAGGAGAAGTGGGGTAAAAGAACCAGAGAGTTCCAAAAATCCAAGGCTCCAGCTGCTGAAGAATGATGGGAATGGGGACAGCAGTGATGTCCACAACGTTTCCTTCAACCCATCCTTCTGGGCTCTCCAGGAATCCTGGATGGATTTAAAGGTCAGAATTCTCTCTGCTCGGTGCCTGCCCTGTCTGTGCTGGGAGCTGCTGATGGAGCCTCACCTCCTTCCCACTCCTCCTCTCCCTCATTGTAACTTCTCTTCATCTCAGCAGGGATTTGGGCTGTTTTTTTGGAGCACAGGACCTATAGGATGAGTGGATCAGCCAGTGGATGGCTGCTCTGGACATTTAGTCACCCCCAGGCTCGTCAGCAGAAGTGGCAGAGCACTGGTGCTCTCACACAAGCTTTACAAGGACTTGTGGCTGTTCCCTCCCTGCTGGAGCCACACACAAACAGAAGGGCCAAGCACCCACTGAAAATAGAGCAGAGAATGCTCAAAAATATTTGAAGTTAACCATGAAGGGCTGCAGAGAAAGAACCATCCCAGAGAAGGCTGAGTGTGGATAAAAAGAGCTGAAATATTCTCATTATTTAACTCAGATCTCTCATGGCTGCTTTGGAATTCCTTGGTGGACAGGATTACTGATCCTGCTGAAAATTCCTATAAATTTCACTGCTGGGGTCGGTCTGGTTCCTTTTGGGAATCATGGAATTTTTGTTTTTTCACTTGATTATCCATCCCCACCCCTTTGTTCTGCAGGGCTCAGCAGAGGCACGTGGGGCAGATGATGATCCTCAAGCTCCAGGCAGAACCTGCTGCTGCACATTCCTTGGGAAAACCTGCACTTCCTTTGCCTTTGGCCCTAAAAATCCCTGGGGAAGGGCCACATCCCCCTAACTCCTGTAGGAGACAGCCTGGGGAGCTCCAACCTGCACCCCAAAGACACCACAAGCCTGCATCCTCTTTTTTTAACATGGATAAAAATCAAATTTCAGCCTCCAGCATTTTTTTTTTTTTTTATTTTGCAGAAGCACATCCCTGTGTGGGGCTGCCCTGGCTGTGCCACTGACCTGCAGCCTGCATTCCTGCTCAGCGTGGCTCCCTGTTTTCCAAAGGAAATTTTGTTTTGGAAACACCGCCGAGAGGGCAAACAGGAAGCAGGAAGGGCTTTTGCAGAAACACAAGAATCCCGAGGGCAGCAGCAGCACTTTCCATTTTTCTGGGCTCCAGCCCACGGATGGGTTTTGCAGCAGCAGCAGCAAGATGCGAGTGGTGAGGTCGAGAGCAAAGCAAACACGGAGCTCTGAGTGTGCTCCACGCAGCCAGGACATCAAAAAATAAAAATAGAGAAATAAAGAGAGATGCTGAACAGCCCCTGCAGTGCAGCTGGGATAGTGACAGATGGGATTAAGTGGTGGGAGAGCTCTGAGTGGCATTTTTTCTTTTTTTTTTTTTTTTTTTTTTTTTTTTTTTGGTACAAGCACATCGCCTTTGTTTATTGTAATTTTGATTTTTTTTTTTTTAGTTATTTCTGCCCAGGCATTCGGGGACCTCTCCCCCCAGAGCACACAACTGTTGTTTGTTCTTGTTGCTGCTCTTGCTGCTGTTTGATTTGGGCTTGCTGGAGGGGTTCAGCAGGGCCCTGAGGAAATGCTGCAGCCCAGCCTGGCTGCCCAGCACATCCCAGGGCTCAGAACCAGCAAAATGAGATTTTTTTTTTCCTTTTGCAAGGCAGGAAGTTCAGGGAAGGAATGGGGCTCTGCTCCTGAGCCCAGCTCAGCAGAACCCAGAGCTGGGAAGCAGCAAAAAGGGAGGATTTTCATCCTTTTGTAGGGCAAGAAGTTAGAGGAAGGAATGGAACAGCAATGCAACAAGGACACTTCCAAAAAAAAAGGAAAGGAAAGGAAAGGAAAGGAAAGGAGAGGAAAGGAGAGGAAAGGAAGGGAACGGAAGAGGAA
>VZTT01046096.1:0-16778 GCA_013400855.1 Buphagus erythrorhynchus | reverse complement strand
CCAGAGGCTCAAAGGTCCTCTCAAAGGGTCTCTTTACCTGATTAAAGAGGAAGGTAAGATCAGGCAATCTCCTACCTCATTGACTTTTTAAATAGATTATCTCGAGGGATTAATTCAGGTCTTGATACGACTCCATTTTTTGTTTTCCCATCAAGCCTCATTCAGAGAAATTCACAGGCCTAGGAAATATAGTCTTAACAATGCAAACAAGAATATTACAAGAAGTGATGATATGTGGAACAGAAAATTAGAGGAGAAATATAGCCCCTAATTAAATTCTAACCCATGCTGTGAAAACATGTTTCCATGTCCCAGGAGAATATAAGGTTAACAGAAGGGTTGCCTTTTCTTGTCTTAGGATGTCATGAGGTATTCTGGCCTGTACATGAAATAGGAAATTCACAGAAAGTGTATCTAAAATGAAAGAAAATGGGCTTTAGAACTCTTATCTCAGTACTGGCTTTTCTTATCTCATTAATATAGGACTCAAAAAAATCCAATTTCTAATGGTAACATAATTGATTTTGAAGCAATCTACTATGTCATTTGGGAAAACAGCTAAGACTTTCCAAATCCATGTTCAAAGCTCCTTGAATAGACAACATGGTTGGGCTTAATTGAAAGGTCAGTTAGAATACTAACAGAGACATACATAATGGAATGTATCAAAAGTATTTTAGTTTGTTTTCTTCTGACAATCAGGAAATTAAGAACATTTCTTGTGAGTTATTTGGTTTTTAGTCTTATACTTTTAAGATAAATAATATTCCTTATTTTGATTACAAATTAATAAAAAACATTTCAGACACTAAATAAAAGCAACCTGTTAGCCAAATACAACTATTTTTGTGTTTAAATAACTTCTACCTTTACTACAGCCTTGTTGAATAAGTAGTCTTTATATTCCTCCAGATTTTCATAGAACTTGGAGAACTGGGATATTCTTTTAGATTTCCTCAAATACTTTTGTTTTATACACAGGCTTAATGACATTATGCACTAAAAATGTAGATGCCTGCATTACATGGACTAGACAATGCCTTGTGAAAATCTATTGATTAGTTGTGACTTTGTCCTTCTCAATTAAATATTTTGATATTGATAATTTCCCAACATTTAGTAGCAGTCACAAGAGTTAGTAGTGTGGTGGTTCTTTGCTGTTTCATCCACATGCATTAGATGGAATTATTCCAAGCTTTAATAACTGGGAGTTATTGTTTCTATATTAAAAATGGCATATTTCTTACAGTCACATAATTTAAAAATTTACTCTTAGATGATAGAATAAATGTCTGAAAAAAAGGAGGATGCATGTATTTTATTACTTTCCATCTTGTTATTGGAATCTGTCTTTGGTAGAACTTTTTTGGTAATGGGAGCTACATATAATTCCTAAAAGATAGATGACTGTATTTCAGATAAATATTCTAGCTGATCTCTTTGTTGTCAATGGAAAGTAACTGTATCATCAGCACCTCTTGTATTTAACTACTGAATTCCTTGATCTGTCCTGATATTCTGAGCTACTGTGATTTTTACATATATAAACATGCATAAGGGACAGAAAAGACTAATAAAAATTTCTTTGACAGTTACCATTTCAGCTATGCTTCTATGTGAGTCTTTGTAGTTCTTGTGGGATAAGTTCTGTGAATGAATGTCTTCCTTTGTAAAGCCATGTCTTTAACAGAGCTGCAGTTATACCTGCTATGTTGTCTTGTGGGAGCAATCTTTCTCACTTCTATGTATACTTTACTCTTATACATGGAAATCTTCATGGAAGATATATTGGTCAGTTTTACCCTAGAAACAAGACAGATAGCAACAACCATGACTCTCTCCAGACAGCCTTGTGTTTAATAGTTAGGCAAAACTGTATTTCTCAGTCTTAAAGTTTGATTTGGGAGCCATTAAAAAGATAATTATTTCTAAGCCTTACTTCTGGTAGTATAAGTTAATAAATTTCTATGAGTAATAAAGCAAAAGGTTCATATAAGGGTGTACTGTATCTTGCTTCATTATTAAAGGTAGGAGTCTGAATTAAGGTGTCAGTTTTCCTACACAGTTCAGAGTACAGTAAATGAGTGACAGAACTAAGAATAAATAAACTGGAAGTGTTTCAAGACATAGCATGGTTATGGTTAGCACAGTATGTGTTTATCTCTGGAGATTCTGAATTAAAGCTTCAGGCATTAACATAAATCTTTTTAATGTTCCTGAATAAAACTTTTGAAGTCCTCTGACTTCCCAACATCTCACTGGATATATTGTCATTAAGTGTGTCATTATAAATGTGATGGTATAACAGACTTCTCAGATTTTTACTATCTTTTTCACGGTTCTCAAGGAATAAAGAAAAATCCCATAACTGAAACAGATTTAGAAGACCTTTGAAATCTCCCATCAAAGCATAAATAGACTTTATACTTTTTTTGTGTCTATAATACTTATGAATTGTTTAGTTAGAAATCATAGAAAAATTTCATACAAGGTGTTTTGAAGAAAGTCTGGCATTTGATAGACATTTCCAAAAAGGGGGAATAAAAAAAGATAAAAGGAGATAAATCAATAGCTCAAGTTCAAAAGGGAAAACTTAAACCAAACAAACAACCCCCATTCCAGCCAATCAACCGAAAAAAAAAAAAAAAACACAAAATCACAATGTTTTTGGTTTATAGAGCATGATTTGATAACCATCAGTCTTGTGGTCTCAGCCCATGAAAGATTTTCTGCTGATAGCCCTTCTAAACCATTCACACATTTATTCAAATAAAGAGGATGTTCTGCACGTCCAAGTAGGATCAGAACCCTGAAGAATCTGGATCCTTATATTTATAAGTCTCCTAGGGTTTGTTCAAAAAATTCAGAGTATTTAATAAATCAATTAAGATACATTATTTTAGGAAAAAAAATAAAGAAGTACATTATAACAACTTGCTACACTTGCTAGAGTAATTAATTTCCAATATGTTTAGTAAATAATGAGCATGTAGGTATATATCAACATTTCAGGTTTATTTTTTTAAAAATTCCTTTAGGTTTCCAAAATTGTTCACATAAAGAATGTATATTTTGCCTCTATTCAGGGAAGTCTTCCAGTATTAAGTAATATTTTCCATTTAAAACAAAGGAGAGTTCAAAATCACATAGGAAAGTTCCAATAAATCATGTCTATGAGTGTATGCTATGCTGACGTTTTTCTTGTTCTTCCAGGAGGAGCTATCATTCCTCCAAGGGCTTGGTTATGCTTCACAGCATGGCCCCGAGTAGTAAGTGACAAGGTATTAAAACCATTCAAAAGAAGGTACTGAAAATTTTGATAGGTCAGACCAGTAATGGACACAGACCAGCCTTAAGTGGCTTATCAGCCTTAAGGCTTATCAGCCTTAAGTATCTTATCATATAGTGTGAAAGTGCATCCTGTGCCAGCCGACAGTCACATTTAATTGGCAGGTAGTGACATTGGATCAGACAGAAAATACCCCTCTGTTTGAACCACTTGTATCCCTTGTAGCACTTCCTTCAAGCAGTCATGAGGAGAGTGGCAAATTCCTCTGAGCGTGGGAGACAGTGCAAGGGTCAGCTGAAGGAATGCTTGACTGTAAGTTCTGGAGAAGGTGACAATGACAAGTTTCTGCAAGACTGTAGCATTTTTTGTAGACATCATTTCTAACCAATAAGTGCATCACTATTGGTACTGTTGTGTTTTGATCTACTTGCCTACTCATGTAAATACATTCTATAATTGTCAGGGAGCACTGTTTCCATTTTAAATGTATATATTTATATATTCTTGACAACTTAATGTAAGTGAAATTCACAGTCTCATGTATCCTGACACATTTAAGGCCTCAATCTGACTTTATTTTATTTTTAGCATCCCACAATGGTATGTCATGGATTCTCAACACTGTGGGTTTAACATATAAGTGGTTTTTAGCAGCTTTGCCTCATGCCTAATCTTAGAAACACTTTATAGAGTTAACATTCCATCAAAAAGAAAAAAAGTTAGGTCTGGACCCATTTGTCCTGCATCTTTCTTAGCTACCATATGATTTCAGTTTTCTACCTTAGCTACCTTAGTTTATTCAGGATAAGACTGCACTGGGGATAAGTTAATACCTACTTTTAAAGTTTTTATTTTGCAGATCAGGCACATTGCATTTTTCACCAATCATGATACTCCCAGGTATCATATATAACTAACTGGTTTATTTTATTTTTCTTTTCTTCTCTTTTCTTTTCTTCTCTTTTCTGCATATGTATGGTCCATTTCATGTCATCATCTGGGTTAGAGGGGTGCTGTTTCCAAACCTAATAAATACCTGTTCTGGTCTGAACTTCAGAGGAAGAAAATGTTATTAGCATTATAGTCCAGCCAGCTCACTGGCTGCTCTGAAACATGGATTTAAGTGTTTTCTTTTCCATATGTATTTTATGCTTTGCAGGTGGTACAGCAAACCTACTTCCAGCACCTTCAGGAACTAAACTTACTTAGCATGACATTCCTAAGCTACCTGAAATCTGTGTATTTCACAGATCATATTGAGCACCTGAACATTATATGCTTCAGTGCTCAAGTCCCTTTGCAAATGATCTTAATCCATTATTTCCCAGAAAAATGATCAAACTATCTAGTAATTTTCTTATTTTATGTGGTAAAATGTGTTTTGTGTGAATATTTTTCTAATTGTTTTTTTAATTCAACAAAACAGCAAGTTTGTCAGAAGGTTTCTTGTAACAGGTATAAATAATCAAAAATGGGATTTTTCCATAGCCTTCGTCTGTTAAAGTTACTACTGTTGTGACTGCTTTAATAACAAATCTATACAATTTACAGATGCTTTCACATGTAACTATATGAAACATATATCCTACCATTTTAAGTACACCTGTTTTCACTTGCAGGAAATATTCCAATACAAGGAGCTACAGAAATAATCTACACCCTAACTAAATCAATAAAATCTCCATAAGGATGGATTATTCAACAAAAATATGTTCTAACATAAACATGAATATTCCCTTTTATAAAGCAAGTAATTTTATTCTGACAGAAAAAAAAATCACTGACATTTTTAGTATACTATTTATTTTAAAAGGGAAGTAACAGTTTCCCTGCTACTTAGGTCATTATCAGTATTTCACTTTACAAACCTGTTTTTGGGAAACCCAAATTCCATCATAACTGAGCACTTGAGATTAAGATGAGAATAAAAGAAGATATTTTGTTTTGGCATACTTAATACTCATTTTATGTAAGTGGCATGCTTGCCTTTTGAAGTTTCTACTTAAAAAAAAAAATCCCTAATAGATTTTGGATTTGCTTTAATTTTTCTGAAAATATAAATCTTTGTAATTTTCATTTTTCTGGTTCCTATCAAATAAGGTACTTTGCTTCTATAAAATAAGAGCCACCAGCTTCCCATTTAAAAATGCTAACAAACGACACAGCTATATAAGGGAGAAAAATAGAGGGGAAATTATTTTATTTCAAGTCTATAGGAAACATAATTTCAATATAATTTGCCTATGCCTTAAGTGTATTCCCTTTTTCCATCTGGGTAATGATGTGGTGTATGGACCTTGGCTGGTCACCAGGTACCCACCACGCAGCCCAATCTCTCACCCACTTCAGTAAGGCAGAGGAGAAAGTAGATGAAAATCTCATGGGTTGAGGTAAAGACAGGAAGAGATCACTTACTAATTACCATCACAGGTGAAACAGGCTCAGCTTGGAGAAATTATTTGAATTTATTGACAACCAGTAGCATATGGGGATAGTGAGAAATAAGAACAGATCTAAAAACACATTCCCCCCCACGCTCATCACCCTGAGCTCAACTGCACTCCCAGCTGTTCTACCTCCTCTGTCCAAGTGGCACAGGGCAATGGAGAATGAGGGTTACAGTCAGTTCTTCATGTTTTTTGTCTGCTGCTTCTTCCTCCTCCCACTCTTTTTCTGGTGCAGCATGGGATCTCTCCCATAGGACACAGTCTTTCATGACTTTCTCCAACATGAGTACTTCCCACAGGTCTGCAGTCCCACAGGAACCAGCTACTCCAGTGTGGGATCCCCATGGAGTCACAAGTCTGGCAGCAAACCTGCTGCAGGTTGGGCTCCTCTCTCCACGAGTCCTCAGGTCCTGCCAGGAGCCTGCTCCAGCATGGGCCTCCCATGGGGTCACAGCGTCCTTCAGGCATCTTCCTGTTCTGGCATGGGGTCTTCCATGGGCTGCAGGTGGATCTCTGCTCCACCCTGCACCTCCATGGGCTGCAGGGGCACAGCTGCCTCACCATGGGCTGCACTAGAGGCTGCAGGGAATCTCAGCTCCAGCACCTGGAGCACCTCCTCCCTTGGCTTCACTGACTTTGGTGTCTACAGGGCTGCTTGTTTTCTATTTTCTCACTTCTCTCTCCTGGCTGGTTGCTCTGTGGCAGTTTTATCCTTTCTGAAATATGATATTCCAGAGTTGCTACCAACGGGGCTGCCTGGCCCCCAGCTTTGGCCAGAGATGGGTCCATCCTGCAGCTGATGGAAACTGGTTCTGTCTGACATTGGGCAGTTTTTTAGTGCCTCCTGACAGAAATCACTCCTGCAGTGCCCCCACTACCAAAAGCTTGTTGTGGAAATCCAATACACAGAGCCAGGATGTGTTTTTGGCAGAAGGTGTTTCTCTTGTTTCCTCTGTGAAGCACAACCAAAGTTTCCTTCTGCTCTTACTCAAGCTTTTCTCATGCTTGCACTCCTGCTAAGGTATCTCAAAGAAGGAAAGATAAAGCTAAAAAATTCCTTAGAAGTCCCCCACTTAAGCAACTGGATTAGGGAAGAAATGGCAGGAACGTGGTGTTTGGTGTTGGTTTGTTGATTTGGGGGTTTTTTACTTGTTTTGCTTAGTTGGGGTTTTGGGGGGCAGAGGTGTGGGGTTTTTTTGTGGAGAAGGATTATTTTTCAATATTATTGTCTTAGTAAACATTCATCCTGTGGTAGATCTGTGCTGAGTATGTGGCCATGCTAGGAGCCTGCTGCCTCCTGCTGACAGCAATTGCAGCATGTATCCTGATGTGGACAAAACAGCAGAAGTTCTATGAGTTCTCCAGGTTAAAGATAACAGTTCGAGTTCTGGATGAACCTTCAGTACAGAGCGTTCTTTTTTTGTTGAATGAATCAGACAAAGGCAGGAATTAAAAAATAAAGAAATAGTGAAATAATAAAGCCACAGAGAGAGCTGTAACAAGAGCCTGGCAATAGAAACCAGATGTAAAAGGGGAACACTGCCAAGAGTCAATAAATAAATAAATAAAATTATATATACAATTATACTTCAAGCCAATACATTATGTTTACCACATTTTTAAAATTGCATCCTATTCAGCTGTTCTTCAGATTCGGACTGCAATGGTTTCTTTACACATGTAATTGGACAGAGTATTTTTAAAACGTAATAGGAAATAAGTATCCAAATTAAAAAGAAAAAGGTAATAGTACTATGAAAGCCATTAGAAAACTGAAATTAAAAGTATACTAAAATTTATGCTACCAAACCACATATTTTTTGTCAAAAGGAAAAATAAATTTGGCTTTTATTGTAAGAACAAATTAAATTAAACTGTGTTTCTGAGTTTGGGAAATCTTTTAAAGCAAAAGCGATGTTTGCTGAGTTTTATTTGTTTCATGTACCTGTTCTAACAGCTGTGGCAAGTGAGAAGTTACAGTTTCACTAGCTTTCATACATTTCTAGTAGAACTTGCTGTAAATCAGTGTTTATTTTCAGAAGCAACAATTCTGATAGATTTTGCACAAATCTTAGGTTGAAAGAGATAGAGGGAGTATATGATGTTTTTAAAATCAGGCCAGCCTTCACACTTGTAAAACAAATGACAGGAGCAGCAACAAAGAGAAGAAGGAGAAGGAGAAAGAAAGAGAAGGAGAAAAAATGAGCAGCCTAGAACAGCATAGGCATGATATATAACAAATTCTGTGCCTTAAGTGTAAAAGAAAGGTCCCAGAGAAACAGCTGTGGCTATATTTATAGCTTGTTCAGTGAGCAGACCTGAGCAGATTTCCAGGCTCATGACACTGGTAGTCATTCCTTCCTACTTTCACTTTTTATCCTCAAAGGGAAAGGCAAGGCAGCTGACAAGGTACCCAGTACAAACAGTATGGAAACAGATGGAGCTCAAGGCTGACTTTGTTCCTTCATTTTTATTTTTAGCTTCACCCTCCCTGCTGAGATGTGATTCTTCTGCCTGTGTAGGTCTGAGTATGTCCTTCAAGTCACAGGTGAACTGACTGGCTGAAGAGCAGGACTCTGGGACCTGGCTTTTGGATCCTTGCAGGATCCAGACAAGTCAATGAAGATGGATAGCACAGATCTTTTAGCATCACAATGTCTGAAGAGTTGTTTTGCAGCCTTCTTGGGCATCTGGAGCCAAAGTCACTGAAAAGATATTTAGGAATTTTAAGTCAACCTTTTAATAGAAATGCTCCATATTTACCTCACTAATGCAAATATTATACAGTGCTCCTGATACTACCTGTTAGACCTCTGTTAGACTCTGTGTGCTTTTTTGGGTAATTTAACGAGTGGAAAAAATTCTTCACTATTTCTTGAGGATAAAACCCTATTGCATTAGAAGGAAAGTATGTCTATATATTCTGTTTTAAGGAATAACTTTTGAATAAATCTTAAATTAAATTTTAAAAAAGACAAAAGATAAAAGAAATAATTATTTCTGGATCTTGAGTCACCTCATCAGTTTCAGAATTAGGATGTGATCTACACTGTTGTGAATAAACATCTTCCTTATCAAATTGCATTAATTGCATATGTTTTGAAAGCCTGGTGCTGATGGTTTTTCCAGCCGAAAATTTACAATGGAGTACTTGAAAATATTTTGGTGTTCAGCTTTCAAAATCTAGTTTTAGTTGTCAGTAGTATACTTATTACTATAGAGGTGTAATTAAGGATGAAAATAATCTGAAGTTTGAATGAGTGAAACCATATTACAAATTATTATTAAAATTTAGTACTTTAACATTAGAACAGATAGCCCAACTTTTAGGATTTATTTTAAAGAAAGAAAATACAAGCTTTCTTTCAAAGTCTGGATATTTATATATTTATGCATTTATATATTTATGTATTCTTGTATATGTCATTAATACATAAGACACCGCTACAAAGAAATCAATTTAAGTGGAAATAAAAGCAGAAATTTACATTTTTGCAAAAGATTTTAACTTAGCAAACTTTTGACCAAGAAGTAATTTTGATGACTGTGAAAGAATATGAGAATTACAATCTTTTGGGAAAAAAAACGTTTTCACTAACACTTCCAGATAGTGAGTTCTCAGAATAAACAAGATGGTAGAATATTTCAGGTCCCTCTTGATTAGTTCCAGAATTTGTATCCACTGTTTGTAATTGACCAGTTGTTACTTCATAGCAAAGGCAAGAAAGCCCTTGCCTGGTAACCACAGACTGATGAAACCTGCACACCTTGCAATAACTCAATATTCTTCAAAATCTTAAAGGTCACACTAAGCAAACAGACAAAGCTATATAAGTGACTTTCAGAGAGGAAAAATTAGCTCAAGAAGTTCAGATGGCTCCGATGTGCAGTCTTTTAAGAATGAAGGGACATTCTCATATAGTTATTATATTTTGCAAAAGATTTCACTGAAAATCATAGTATTTTTTATAAAATAAACCTCTAAGTCCAATTTTTTGCATTTAACACCCAATGTATCAGATTCCTTCTACGTTTTTTTGATTTTATTCTGAGAAGAGTAAGCTGAAATTCACAGCCAAGGTACATAAGTTCTTCTTTTACATACTTTGAATTATAGAGTGTTCTTTAGGAAATACTTGCCAACATTAAAGTTTCCAAGAGCACCCATAAATTTCTCAGCTATAAAGTAAGGAACTTTTCTTTATGATGAGTACAACTTACTATTTTAATATTATCACTTCATATCTGACCTAATTAAATTCCATCATATAATACTTAACTTATAGCTGTATAACCCCTCATGTAAAGTGCTAACATAAAATCTATCATATGAGGTTGATATTAACTATTACTGTTGGCTGGAAACTTAAACAGAATGTATTTCAAAGAATAATGCTTCAACAGAATAGAAACCTTTTTAGTGTTGATTCCGATGACTATTGCAATACAATGGTTTCTTACTATTGAGAAATAGCAGCATAAGTCTCCAACAGACCTAATCGGAGACATCAGAAGAAGAGAACAAAAAAAACAGGTAGGGTAAGTAAGACTCTAAGGATTTGTTTCCCATTACAAGTGAGGAAAAAAAATTCTCTTTCAATAATGTTTTGATTTAGTTTGTTTCTGTTTTTGGTTTGTTGGGTTTTATTTTGTTGTTGTTGTTGTTTTCTGGTTTTTTTTTTTTTTTTGGGTTTTTTTTTTTTTTTGTTAATTCCTGTAAAAGATTTTGTCTTCATCCAAAAATTAAAGAACAAAAAATAAATGTCAAAACCACAGAAGCTGTTGACCTTCTGTTAGTTCCATTTGCAACAAATATAGTAAGGTCCAGAATTAACAACTTCCTGTTAAGATGGTAGCTGGTTAATCTCGGTAGTTTGTAAATCTGCAGATTTTCATTCTGGCCTGGCTATTCTGAAACTAGTGATACTTTCAGCATACAACTGAACTCAGGCCTTCTTGCTGTTTCATTGGAAACCTTGATACTTTGAAAGTCTTGGATAAGTCCACTGTTCTAAGGATTATACTCCACCAGAAGCCAGCCTGCCCTGGAAGTCCTAATCTGAATGTGGAAGTCTTTAGATTTCTCAATAATTTTCCATAATACTTAGCATCATAAAAGAGGAAAGCTTGTTTCTGACTAACACTGACTTCTGCAAATGAACAGCAACTTGCAAGCAAATTAAAGGCAAGTAATGTACCATAACATCGAGTCTTTCATTTAGCTTCACAAAATCCATTTGAACAAATGTTTGCTTGGAATGAAGATGAAATTCAAAAGTAAGATACAAGGATTATTTTTAACTTTTCCCAGTGTATATTATGTGTGCAAGAGAAGATTTTGCTATTATCAGGCAAAATACGTGTATATTTCTAGCGTTAATATTTGGTTTTCTTACTTCTGCACTGATATTCAAGTTCATAATATATCATTTTAATATTTCTTTTTATTTTATTTACATGTTTAAATAAATAGTGTCTGAAATAGAAATACAAAACTAATGTATACTATTCCTCTGGGTAGTCAATAATAATGTTTAAGCTCTTAAATGCCCTGTGGACTATTTTCAGTATGTAAGAAAGCATGAAAGTATCATTTTCTGGCACAAACATTTAATGCTGTAGATTTGAGGAAAATGTGTTTTTCTGTAAATACAGATGAAACAAAGTAAATACCCTGAAAATCACTTCAGTGCAACATGAACTACAAGTAAAACTACTCCAAATATGGAAATAACAATTGAAAATTCCAACAAGTGCAGATACAGATAACAAACAAACAAACAAAACTAACACCTTTAAAAAAAATCAATATGACTGTGAAAAGTAAAAGGTGATGTAGTGCCTAAAGCAGTGGAGAAGCAAAAATATTCTAGCTCTACATCAGTCTTGTAAATGTTTAAAGCTGGGAACTATTTTGCTATGTTAATTTGATATAATCTGCATTATTATTATTGTTATTGTTATTAATGCTGCTACAAATAATCCACTGTTAGTCTGCTTTTATATCACTAAAAATTCATGATCCTAGAGGCTACTACAAGATAAAGATACATTTGTAGAGATGTTCAAATTAGAATTGCCTGTAAATGAATTGATTAGCAAGTAAATGAAAGATTTCACCTTTCAGGTATGTTAATTTGGCATTTCTTATGAGCATTAAACTCAACTAAAAAGAAAAAAAACCCAGTAAATAAAACAAAGTGATAAAAGGTGTTCTTGAGTTTTATGTAAGACATAAAAAGTATCAAAAAAGTACTTAATGCCTATATTTTGGTTGCTCCAATATCCTCAGATTTAGTCCAAACATACTCTCTAATGGTTTTTGTGGGAGGAAAATCAGCTCTGGTTTATAGCCTTTGCTGCCAACTTTGAGCCTGAAGGAAATTTTTACAGCTGAGTTATAAACTCCTAAATATCAGCATTTATAATGGCAAGGTTGACAGACCTTTAATTTCAACACTAGCCAGGGAGAGTATAATAATTTGAAAAAGATAATAATTTCACTGAGGTTAAAATCAAGTTTTAAAAATGTGCCTGGATCTTGCTAGCCCACAAGTGCACATATATATCCTTAATTGCAACCTCACCTAATTTAGGCCTGCCTAAAAAAATATAATACTTTGATTTTCTAACTATATCATTATATCCAAATATTTCCATGTCCTGACATTTTCTGGCCAGACTATAGTCAAAATCCTGAATGTGTTTTTTATGTAATCTTGACTGCTTGGTTTTGGATCTCCTGCTATTTATTCTTCTGCTTCCTTTCTGTATAAATAAAGCATATGGTAATTTATTGAGTAATTAAGAGTTATAAAACATGTAAGTCACACACGCATTTAGTCATAAAAACACCCTCTTCTTTACTACATCATGTGGCATAATCTTATTGATGTTACTGCCATTTTTCCTTCTACAGCTCCCACACAACTTTCTAGTTTCCCCCTCATTTCATCACCTCCAGGGTAGTGATCCTGAAAGCATCTTAGGTGAGGCAATGCCCTGTCTGGCTTTTGGAGAGCTGTAATGTTGTTCTGAATGCTGGCACAAGTATCAAATGTAGATCTTACTAATAACCTCTAGTCCCCTCAGACAGAGGCTCGTTCCCCCATTAAAGATTCAAAGAAGCTGTCCTAGCTGTCCCTAACCATATGAAATATTCTTCTCTGCCAACAAAATAAAATCTGACACCTCCTTGAGTGTCTCTGTGCACTTTTCCAGGGAATAGATGATTTTTTTGAGAGATCTCAGTTTACTCATTAGTAATGACATCTCTGATTATGGACTGCCTTGATGTTACCTGTCTCAGCTATCAAAAGATAAAATACAGAAAAATCTTTTTATTATAAATAACCCAAACATAAAAAGAAACTCCATATATTTATAAAAGGCATATGTGGGTTAATGAAACAATGCTTCTCCTAGTCTAGACAAAGACCTTATCTAAAAGATACAGTCCTCTGTGTGCATTCAGTTGCCTTGTTGTACACAGATTCCTGGACTTTGTAGCTCAAGGACTCTTCCTCTAGCAAGCCTGAGAGATGGGTAGGTAATCCAAGGAATCAGAACAATGGAAACTCTTGTCACTAGTATTAACATTTTTTTTCCCTTTTCCCTTCTCTTGGGTTTNATTAGTTATGAGACATTTACTATTCAGTGTTTGTAAATTTTGTATTTATGTTTGTAAACTGATAAAGATAAATACAGTCTATTTACTCAATTGCTTTTTGGACTCTTAATTTGAAGTAAAGATCTTCAGCATCTTTGCTGAGCTCCTAGATGCACAGAAATTAACAGGCAACTCTCTCCAAAATAGTTCCTGGCCTAGTGTGATTCCCAGTCTGTACACTGATGATGTCTGACAAATTACTAGCTGGCCTAGGAAAAAACTGCCAACAAGCATGATGGACAAATTTAATTCTTGTTTCTTCTTAGATTATGATATAGACATATCTTAAGAAAACAGTCATAGTGTTTTTTCTGTGTAAGGTGACTTCAGAAACTTAGGAAAACAGATCTTTCATGTTATATTTTCTGACTATCTTGTAACAAAAGAAGTTTCTGACATTTCAAGAAAGCACTTCAGCCATTTATTTGGTATATGAAATACATAAGAGCTTCTGATTTACTGTTGTTATATTTTGAATTGAGTGCTGCTTTCATGTAAGAGGCAGTAAGCAAAAACATCTCAAACCAACTAGAAAATAGAGTCTAGTGAGAACTTCTCTTCCTTTTTTTAATTCTTGGATAACAGACTCAGGGCTGAGCTGTGTAGAAACAACCAATCATAAAGAATGTGCTGGGAATACTTCCAGAAGGCTTCCTGGCTGTTGCCTGCCTCCTATTCAAATTAGATGAAAATCTGCCGGGGACCGCCTGAGCGATCGCTGACACGTGTGCTTGGGAGTTTTGAGGTGTACATCAGGGAGCACCTGCTCTGAGGGACTTCAAGCCTCACTACCCAAGTAGAAGTATGGGAGTGTTCATCACTTCTCTGCAGCCCAAATACATATGAGAAGTCTCATTCTAAGAAAAGCAAACATTTGTTGTATTTGTTTTTCTCTTATTTGGACAAAAGGTGAGAATGCCAAGTTCTATTCTGTGGCAAAATAAAATACATTACAACTAGAAGTGTAAACAGAGGAGTGTATTTCTTTAAATTCCCTGTGAAATACGCTTCTCTTTTTTGGACCATGTTTAAAAACTAACAAACAATGAGAAAGACTTCACTATTGATCAGTATCACTATAGATCCATCTCTAAATATCACTGTTAAACTTTTGCTTACATGAAGGTTTGAAAGTTTGAAATTTCTACAGAACTCACTATTGAATTATTTGGGCTGTCAGCTACAAGTGCATGTTCACTTATATGAATGCTGCTAGAGATTTAGTAACTGGTGATAGCAGAACATCTCCAGTGCCAAAAAAGGAAATAGTTTTCTTTGCCAAAATAAATCAGAAAGAGTCGTGTCTTCCACTTGTGTAAGTTGTTGTAATTCAGTTAAAGTCAATGGATCATCAACATATTTTACAAGTGTGGGATTTCATCCAGTTTGTTTCATTTCCTTGAAAAAAGGGAACCCTTCAAAGACAGGAAAGAGAAATTTGCAAATTATTGATTAAAAAAACCTCAATAAAAGTAACAAAAATCAACATAGTATTTCTTTTTGTACAAGGCACTTTTACAGCATGTTTGATAGCTAATTGAACATTAAATTTATGTATTAGATTTGATTTAAAACAGGTATGTATCTTCCCAACTGAATTGTAATCAAAGAAGTAAAGTGTGCATTCCAACCAAATCTATGATTACTGTTTTCTAATAACTAAACTACATTTTATACATCATGATTTAGAGATCTAGGAGATATTTTGTTGAAGCTTTCAAATAACAGACGTTCCAAATAACAGACATGCTCTTTTTCCTTTTTTTTTTTAAATTTGTGTAATGTCATATCTGAAAGCAATTAGTTAATTAACTATTTTCTGTGAAAGTTAAGTAAATATTGAGCTCAAAGGAATGCCTCCAATATAGGCATTCAGAATCAGATCTTATTTAAGTTCAGTGTGGTATCAAGGTCTCTGTTACACTTGGTTATAATTATTTATATATATGTCTCTTGTTCATTTATATTTGTAGCTGACCAAAAATTTGATTCATCATTGCACACCAAATGACAGACAAACACAGACGTTACTTGGGTCAATATATGATTAACTGAGAACCAATGTAAAAGGAAACAGATTCATCTGTGTCTGGGACAATATTACATGGGTTCATATTTGGACTCTATTATAAGAGATCATTAGCCCTCATGAGATTTGAGAAGCCAAATATTTACACCTTCCTCGCACCTCTACCTTGTCCTGGTTTAGGGAAAAATTTGGGAGAAAACTTCCAAAGGGCCCCTCCAGGAAGCAAACTCAAGTGATGGAGTCACTTCATTTAATGCACAGTAGTCCACAGTCAACCTCCATTCTGCTTCAGATTTATGCACAGGCCAAATGGGGCTGTTGAAGGGCGAGTGGGTTTTGCTGACCACCCCTTGGCTCTCCAGCTCACGGATCATCTTATGAATGGGAATCACAACATCTCGAGTTGTTCTGTACTGCCAGCGGTGCACTGTCGAAGTGGCAATTGGTGCTTGTTGCTCTCCCCCCTTCAGGAGTCCTACTGCAGATGGGTTCTCTGACAGTCCAGGCAAGGTGTTCAATTGCTTGACGCCCTCTGTCTCTACAGCAGCTATTCCAAAAGCCCACTTGAGTCCCTTTGGGTCTTTGAAATACCCACTCTGGAGGAAGCCTATGCCTAAAATGTGTGGGTTCTCTGGGCCAGTCACAGTAGGGTGTTTCTTCCATCCATTTCCAGTTAGGCTCACCTCAGCTTCCACCAAAGTAAAAGCCTGAGATCCCCCTGTCATGCCAGTGATAGAAACAGATTCTGCCCCCACATACCTCGAGGGAATTAATGTGCACTGCAAACCAGTGTCAACCAAGGCCTTATATTTCACGGTTCTGATGTGCCAGGCCAACGAATCTACACAGGCCAAAAAACATGGTTTTCCCCAACCTCTACCTGGCTAGAGACAGGGCCCCTCTAAGCCTGGTTATCTTTCTTTCCCTGGGCATATGTCTTGGAGGTTCCTTCAAGGGGATCAGACATGTCATCATCATCATCATATCTGGTAGTTCGGCTACGGGTAACTGGAGCTGCTTCCCTTTTGGCGGAACTCCCTCTCTGAGTCTTGCCTAACTTCAATTCACACACCCATTGGGCCAGAGCAGCAGATTTTCCATCCCATCTCCTCGTGTTTTCTCAGCAATCATGCAGGAAGTACCACAGCTCAGCTCGTGGGGTGTACCTTCTCTCCTTATCTGGGGAATGTCTGTGTTGGGTACCAGAACCTCTGATCTGTACAGCTGAGATTTGGAGAAGGTCCTCTTTAATCTCCTCCCTGAGTTTCTCATGATTCTCCTATATCTTATCTTCTAATTTCTGCAGGCATGTTTCCACAGCTGCTGTTCTGGCATGTGTTGGGC
>VZTT01046092.1:49474-53203 GCA_013400855.1 Buphagus erythrorhynchus | reverse complement strand
AGCAGCGTTTCCTTTCACTTCCCGTCACAAAGGTGAGAGCCGCTGACCTTTGCTGGCAGTCCCGGCCGCTGAATTATTCATGTGATTGACTTTTTGTCAGTGCACACAGTTGTGCTCTGGGACATTTTATTCATTTACCTCATTTAAAGCGCCTTTCTGCACCTGTTCAAGTATTAATATCATGTAATTTGGGCCTAATGCCGATTTTGCTGAACACTCATTATATTTTTTATTAGCTATATTTCCAAACGATTATGTATGATTATTACCAAGCCTTACAAACAGCAATGGGTTATTCCCTAGACCTTTACATCTTCTTGTCAGGTTGTTTTCAGAAGCAAGGAGGATAAACATTTGACCAGTCCCAATGTTTTTATTCCTACTCCATATCCAACCAGAGAACTTAAAGCTTTTTCCCTTATGGCTTTGCGAAAGCATGATTAAATCCAACTCTGCAGAAGCTGTACAAATGCCAGCATTTATAAGGTCAACGCTTTTGTTAAAAATGCTATGTAAATGAGGATCTGCAAAAAGGGACATTAAATAAAATTAAATTCATTGTCTTCTTTAATGTCATTTACATTTTGGCTAAGCCCTGGCCTGTCAAGGAGGATTTTTTAAATAATTTTAATTACACATCATTTAGGGATCCAAGGTTTTCTATTCAGTAGCATTTGGATAACCTGCAAAATGGTGACTGTTTATTAACTTCTTAAATGACAACTTGTCATTTCATCTGCATAATGCAATGAAAACAGAGCAGTTTGGTGTATTTTTTTTTTTAATTCTTATTTTTCTTTAAGATGTGCACCAAACTGCTGGAAGAACAGACCTTAAAATAGCTCTGCTACTCTTTTGCTTTCAGCATCCTATTGGCGCTACCAAGTTCAGAGTATATTAAAAAATTACGACTTTCCTGGGTAACCAGTACTGGAAAAAATTGCCATCAGGAACCCGACATTGATTTTTTTTTTTTTTTCTCTCCTTAAGAAGGTGGTTTATTGTAGATTAATGGGTTTAGCTGCGAGGGATCTGTTTGCAGACAGGGGTAGCTGGATTGGGGTTTGAGGCGTGCAGGTACAAACTCCTCTCACCTGTTCAAACGAGGACACGGCACACGCAGGGGCTTCAAATACACATAAAAACGGAGCAAAAAAAAGGCGAATCAAAGTCATCTCTGTAACTCAGCCCCCCCGAGCTCCCCCACACCCCAGAACCAGGACTTTGGACGTGCTTCCTTCTCCCTTTTGCTTTCTTTCCCTCGGGTCATCTGAGTCACAGCATTTACATCGCTCCCTCGTGATCCCTGCTCCTAACCCGCCGCCCAGGAAATTGTGGGAATACCTGGGATGCTGGGATGCGCTGGGGGACGGCTCCCAGAGCATTGTTCCCCAGGAAATCCCAAACGTGCTGGGTGAGACTCCTGCACCGCTTCCCCCTCCCCGTCTAATACTCGATTATTTGGAGCCCAAAGCATTGCACGGCTCTAGGAGGAGGGAATAATAAAATCCCGTGCTTTTGTGAGAGAGGAAAAGGGGGGGGGAAGGGATTTAAGCAAAGCTGTCAAAAACTATACTCCAGGAGGGACCCTGATACAAACCATCCCGGGCTTCTGCTGCAGCCTTATCAGGTGAAAAGCAAAGATACTGCCAGAGCCTGTAATTTTGTTAGGATGCCTTTGATGAATTGGATTAGGTTATGGAAAAATCTTTCAAACTCAGAGTTCTGGTACGTGAGCTTCCAGGAAGTAAATAATTACTCTCAGACAGCAGATAATTAAAAAAAACAACCTGTGAAACACAAAGTGGTAGAAATGGGTTTAATAAGGCTCCGTTGCTAACGCAGAGAGATTTCGGGGGGCCGGGGGTAGGAGCAGCCCCGGTGTTGGGTTACTCGCAGGGCTGAGCAGGGAGTGCTTTGCCGGGCTGGAGGAGGTGGAAATTCCAGGCTGGGAGGATGGAAATTGTCACCGGGGATGCCAGGGGGTGATTGACATGCGGGGCGAGGGGAAGGGGACGCGGGAGCTCAACCTGCGCTTGGCAGCCCCGGCGGAGCTCAGGAAAATGAGAGCCATTCACGCGGGTCCCGCTGCCAGCCCAGCTTGTTTATCTTAACAGCAAATCTCGCAAAAACGGTTGTGGTCAAACCTGTGCAGCACAACCTTATACTGGCATTATTAATGCCCTGTTAAAATAAAGATGTAACTGAAAAAAAAAAAAGGAAAAAAAAAAAAAAAAGCTGGAGCTGGGGAATTTTACAGGCTGAGGGGCACTCTGGGCTTTACGAGATGTGAGTTTGCTGTTAACTGTTTTGGTTCTTTAATGTTTTAAGCCGAGGAAAACTTGCTGGTTCCTCGGTGTATCAGCTCAGCTCTGATAGAACATAGCTGGCTCCGTTCTAGGTTTCATTTTGCTATTGAACAAACTCTCCTTATTTCTCAAAGATGGAAAATATCCAGAGTGCAAACAGCATTTGTTGGGGAGAAAGGGAAGGTGTTTGTTCCACAGGGTTTGGAGATTTCCAGGTGGTGGGGCTGGAGGCAAATAAAAAAAAAAAAAAAACGCTAATAAATAATAATAATAATGATGATGATGATTAAAAAAATTCTGCCATACTTCGAGCAAAATAAAAGTTTCACAGCCAGCAAAATGCCACGGAGCCCACGGTGGCGTGGGGAGCAAACTGCAGCATCCGTGCGCGGCAGCGGCGGCGAGGATAGCGCCGTGTTTTCCCAATAATTCACTAGGAAATGAGTTTAACATGTGTGGAAAGGAAGGGGCTTACATTTGTGTTGTTGTAAGACATGTAGCATAGGCCCAGCTAGCGGAAGGAGTCGGCTCCAGCTTGTCTCTCGTGAAAGACGAAACACGGTTACACATCTGGTGAGAAAGAGCAGTTCATTTGCCCAGACAGCTCGCTCTGCAGCCGCTGAAAGGAGCTATTTTGACAGAAACAAAGCCATGGGGGCTGGGGCAAGCGATTAGCGGGATCCTGCTCGCTCAAAACTCCTCGGCCTTAATGATAAAGAAATAGAAGAGGAAATAAAGAAACCTGGCCTAAGCCTCCAGCAGTGTTTAAGGAGGCTTTGGGAAAGTAGCAATACAAACAAGGGCTTCCATGTCAAATTCCCGCTGCACTTGGTAAAAGTTTCTAAGGAAAAAAAAAAGGTTGGAAGAATAGCAGGACAAAAATTAACCTGGACACTGAAGGAGTTATTAAAAAGCAAAGGTCCAGCCTCACTTCTGGGATAATCTCGTTTTCCTGAGACATGTGAGGGAGAAGAAGTTAATTTGACAGCATGGAGGGTGTGGTGCTCTCATTTCAAAGGTGAATTCACCACTGAAAACCTTCACCACACACTTGGTTTGCTCCCTGGCCCCGTGGCTGCACAGAACCTTCAGTTTTGTTATAAAGCAAACAACGAGCCCTATCAAAAACCCCAATCTGCACAAAAAAAAAAAAATCCCAATCCTCTCGTTGAAGTGAGGTTATTAATGCACAAAGGAGAGATGTGAGTGCCCTTTCTTTTGAATAACAACCAATAAAATTGAATTGGTCTTGGTATTGTGTGGATTGTCAGGAATGCTCTTTACCAATCCAGATTTGATTAGGATTTCCTCTTTATGTTTGTGCAGTTCTTCTGTACTTCACGAGATGCTGGTGGGCAGCGAGCTGCCTGTGCTAATCCAAACAGGCTTATTAAGCCATGCAGGGATCCATCAGGGGACT
>VZTT01046092.1:24474-44474 GCA_013400855.1 Buphagus erythrorhynchus | reverse complement strand
ACGCAGAGCCCAACTTATTTACCCAGGGCCCAGCTCCAGTGTGCAGGAGGAAAAGGTAATAAATAACTACTAATTAAACATGACTTTAAACAAGGAAGAGTTGCACTTGTGCTGAAAGCCCAAAGACTCTTCCAGTGTGAGGAGTGAGCTTGAAAAAATTTAGGCAAACACAGAAGAATCCCAGCGGTTCCTGTGCATGAGCAGCTCCACCTCCATGGATAATGGAGTTATTGGCCATGTGGTTCTCCAGGCTGAGGGAGGACTAAGCCAGCTGAAAAACAAAATAAAGCAGAGGATGGGATGGAAATGCAGAGTTCACTGTGTTGGAGCATCATTAGGGTTTCCCAAATGCTGCAGTGACTGTGGCAGAATCCGTGGGGCTCCAGGGAGATTTGAGGTTTCCGTGCCTTGGCTCCTTGTGTGGGAGCTTTCCTTGGAGCTGCAGCTCCAAGCTGCTTCATGTGACAGTCAGTGACAATCTGAGATGTGGGTGATGTCATTTTTTATGCATAAGAGTCATATTTACTTATGGCAGCCCAGCTTGCCAGCCCAGATTTCTAGAACAGGAAAAACAATTTCAGCTGTGAAGACAGTGAAGACAGTGGTATTCTCACGGATCTTGTTCATTTTTTAAAGCTGAGGATGCAGAAACATGGCCATATAAACACTGCACCTGACCTGGGCTCAGGAAGAGTTAAGGTATTAAAGGCATCTCACATTTAATCACTTTTTATCTCATTACCTGCTGTTTTTGTGTGTGCAAGTTTTCTGCTCTCTGGGAAGTGATCTAAGTGTGACTTCCACCACTCCTGTTTGTGGAGCTCTAGAGGATGATTCAGCCAGTTGTGCTTGTATGGCTTTCCCTGCTGTCCTTCCTGTGCAGATCAGCTCCCTGGCACCCAAACCACAGGAAAAGTAAAATTAATTACCTCATGTACCACCTTTGAGATCTTTGGAGAGCCTCCTGCAGCTTTTCTAACACTTTACCTTCACATGGTCAGGGCTCCTGCATCACTGTGGAATTCCATCTTCTCCTCAGTCACTTCCAAGCCTTGGTTACAGAATCATGGAATGATTTGTGTTGGAAGGGACCTTAAATCCCATCCAGTCTTCAGCCTGGTGGGACCCAGAGCATTTCCTGGGAGAAGGGAGCTGTACCTGTGCTGGGGGTGTTGGAGGAGCCCCCAGAGGATGCACTGGTGGGCAGTGCTGGGCTGGTCTGCCCTTGCCCTGGCAAGGTGGCCAGGCTGGCTGTCCCCAGCTGATGGGACTTGCAGACACCCATGGTGTGAGCTCCTACCTGTGCATGCCCACCATCAGTCCTGCATCTGGAGAATCACGGAATGCTCTGGTTTGGAATGCACCTTAAAACCCATCCTGTTCCAACCCCGTGTGCCTCCACAGACACACCCCTGGATGAGCAATAATCGAATTTTATTTGACATGAACACAACCCTTGGAGGCATCACTTGGGGTGTCCTCTGATGTTGTTGGTCCAGCTCGCTTGGGCCATGTCCAAAATCCTGCTCTGAGAGGAGCTGTGTGCTCAGGACAGCCTGGGGACGCCCCCAGCAGAGCCCCAGGGTGTTGTGTGTGCCACCAGCCCTCCCACCCTGACAGGCTCTGGCCACCCTCTGTGCCCCTGGGACATGCACACCCCACAGGGAATGTTGGATTCCCTCCACCCCAAACAGCCCCAAAACCCCTCCCAGTGCTCTCACGAAGGAGAGCTGTGGCTCCCCGTACTGGATTAGGCCCAAAGTCAGTAAAACTAAAATTACAAACATAAAATAACTACTTACTGGCACAGCATGGATGTTTTCACACATTGCCCCTATTCCTCGAGCTTTTCCAAAGACAGTAATGTAACAGAATATGCTTGAACATATGGCAGAATTAACAATTGATCCGGCTTCTGAAAGTGATAGAACATTTTATTCTGTGTGCTACATTTTATTCTGTGTGGGTCATTCCCTGTGTGCCTGGGTCCTGAGTGAAGTGCAGCCCCTCAGGGGTTTTTCAATCTCATTTACACCAAGGGGTGTTTGTGCCCCACCAGCACCCCCATACCTCCTTTAGGTGTCCTTTAAACTCAGAATAATTTTGATTTACAAACCACTGTAACTCCTCGTTGTGGTCTCTCTGCCGCAGCTCTTTGCCTGTCAAGCCACATTGCACCATTGGTTCAACACTGGGGCTTTTATTGTGTTTTTCTGTGGTTTCAGGAGAGCTCCCAGTCAGCAAAAGGAGCTCTCCCTTAATTTGCCCTGTTGTGATAAACAACCCTCCTGATTACCTATGATTCCTGCGGTGTAATTTTCAGATTACTTGGCTCTCCTGGGTTCTGGCTGTGGAAAGATGCTTCTGGCTTGGCATGACATCATCTGAGCTCCCAAATAATCCCAGCCTTAATTACCTGCAGGTATAAATTCAACGTGTTCCACTCTTTAAGATGTGGATTCCTCCAGCTGACAGCGTGGCACAGAAGTGTAGAGAACCCAGTTCATACCAAAAAGACAAAGGAGGAGATAGAAAAATAGGTGGATAAATGTAACAGCAAGTTCTGGTGTCTGTAGTTGCTGTAAGAGCAACCTTGGAGAAGTGCTGCTTTTTTAACTTCTTTCCTGCCAGAAACTGTCCCCTCCAGAAGAAAATGGTGTTCATATATATACATATATATATGTATAACTGGAATAAATTGTACCAGGAAGTAGTTAGCCAAGTTGGTGTGTTTGCCCAAAATAAAAGTGCTGTTTAATAAATAACAAAAGCACCTGAACTGACATTTGCTGCATAACAAGTGTCACTTTTAACTTATGTTAAATGCTTTAGCAGAGTGTTACCTGGCTTCATTTATTTCTGCTTAGTCAGAAGGGGTTTAATCCTGAACAATGTATTTAAATCACTTTTGCCATTCAACTTCTCTCAGATCAAAAACTACCCCTGCTTAAAAATAATGCACAGGATTGATGGAAATGTAATTGTTGGAGGCCTTGAAGAAATACACAAGTTGGCAACTCTTCCCCAAGCCCTTTGTTGTTTCAGAGTTTAGCAGTTAAGAACAACACAAATACATTTTGTTTGTAGTGGGTCACAGGTTCAAAGAGACTTTGAAAAAATAGACTGGGGATAATTGGGTTATCAGATGCAGACACTGCAGGGAATTGAGCATTATCTCTCCCCAGTGTTGGGACTACTGGGTCACTTCCTTCCCTGGCCAGCTCCCCTGTGTCAGCCTGACACAGCCCAGATGGCTGCAGTGGGGTTTTATTGGTGGCCACCCCAAAGTTCTCCCTTTCTGCACCCTCCAGCTGCTTGGTTTTATGAGCCATGGCCACGCTCATGAACACCTTGCCTTGCTTTCTGATTCTCCAGCCTGGAATTGCTGGGAGCACCTGGATCCAAGGGAGGCTCCCCTTGCACTGCTGCTCCTCGTTTCTGTCAGACAACATCTAACCAAGCTATTGACTTGCACTCTGACACTGCCACTGCTACTGCCTTTGATTGCACTGTCAATCTAAAAAAAAAAACTGCTTCAGACCAGCAGGAAGACCTGTAATGGTTTAACTTAGTTCTGCATAAGCTTTTTCTGCCCAGCACTTGCTGTTGTACTGTAGGTCTGAGAGGACACTTTATATCTTATAGAATGCACTAATGAATCGCAATTAATTCACTATTTTCTTGAGATTCTAAGGGGTTTAAGCATAAGCAGATAACATATACTTACCTGAAAGTGTTCCCAGTTAATGGTGGCAGGACAAGACATTGTTTTACACAGTAAGGTGGACGTATTTTGAAGATGTCACTTCCTGCTGCATGGCTGGAGTTCCTTGGTGTGAGAACACTCACAGTTTGTGTTGTTTGAAGAGAAGGGCCCTGTGATTAGCATGTTTAGTCTCTAATTAATGTATTATCTGTGCCCTATGTAAGAGGCAGGTGCTGCTCCTTGAGGAATACGTTCAACCCTCTGAGGGAAAAACCTTTCCCTGATATCCAACCTAAACTTCAAGAGATAAATATTCACCAATGCACCGAATTTATCTGTGCTCTCAAAGAACCTTTAGGGACATGCTCACAACTGAAGAAAATAATGTTTCAGGGAAGTTTTACTTGTGACATTAAAACATTGGGAAATCCTGCTGTTTGGATTTTTCACTGTTTGTTTGAAGCAGTACTTTGAATACTTCATTTTCATGTTTGGGATGGTGTTCAAACAGATGAAAATAGCGCTTTAAATCAATTAATCTTCAGTATTTCAGCTCAATACTGAGAATTTATTGGCATCTCCTTGCTTCCTCTCCATACTGGGTGTTTCATGTCTGCTTGCTTGTTATGCCTACTCTGTAAATTAACATTATCCCCCCTATATCTGCTTGTTTCTGAAGAATTATTATACAAAGCCTCATTTTAAGGAGGTCAGACCCCTGCATGATGATTTGTTGTTCATGAATCTACTTTGTGCCAGTTTGTGTGTGCATGTGCAATCAGAAGTGACTTGGAGTGAGTGAGATAATAATCATCTGCTGCTGATATGAAGACTTCCTCTATTCGACTACCATGAATCAGGCTGATTCCAAGTGAATGAGATTTTAATCACCTGTCACTGCCGCCAGCACTTTCTCTATATTTATGATAATTTTTTTTTGTCTTTTTATTGAAATCAGTGTTGACTGAATCGAGTAATCCTGATTAGCAATCTCACTGTATGCAGTCAAGAGTGAAATGCATCAGAGCATTATTGGTACACTGAACATGCTGAAATTGGAAAAAAAAAAAGGGGCAGGCTAAGTGTGCAGGGGTGTTGGCTTGGCTGGAGGTGAGGGCTGGAAGGTGTGAGATTTTTCTAATTGCTCCCCAGACTGGGAGGGTTTTTGGGTTGGGGCTGGGGAAGTTGTGCTAGAAACCCCTAAAAGCTCTGCTTTTAGTTACACCTCTTGAATCTCAGCTGCAGGGAGCAGTGAAGTCATCAGGGTGGCATGCGTGGAAATCAGGGCCATTCAGGGCAGCCTTCCTAGCAGGAGGGGTTTTATTTTTCTAAGTTTTGTAGATAGAAAGTAAATAAATAAATTTAAACAAGGGTAACAATATAACATTCAAACCTTGCTGTTTGTCCCACAGTTTTGCTGAGAGACTCACAATTATTCAGACTCATAGAATGGTGAGGGTTAATTTAGCTGAAGTTATTTAGGGTTATCTTTATATATTTAGGATTATTTCTCTTTCTATGAGTTTGTATTTTTTATGTACCATGATTTTGCTGCCACGTGGTGTAGGAACCTCCAGGTCTTTAATGGTGTGTGACATGTGAAAAATAAATGCTGTGAAAGCCCTTTTTATTCTTAAAAAGGCTTTGACTGATGGCTCCTTAAGTGGCACTGTCAGACCTGCAGCAAGGTCCTGTGTCCCCTCCCTGCTGGGATGGGCACGAGGGGACCCTGCTGGGGTCCAGTGCCAAAGCCAACGGGGTGGGGGTCTCTGGAAACCCCAAAAAGGGCTGGGAAACCCCTGTGCGGGGTTTTCTGAAGGAAAACACAGATGGAAATATCCTGCTGCCTGTAATTCTGTTCTAACTGTGCTGCAATTAGAAATCTCAGTATTCAATCCAGCCCTCAAATCATATTTTGCTGCATTACAGAGTCATATCCAGCCTAAGAAATTACATTTCTAATGGTATGATAAGTGCAGGAGTTTTGGACAGGAAAATAGTTCTCCCTAATGTCTGCCCAGGCCTCTTCCCTCAGCAGGGCTGGAGCCCTGGATTCTCTGTTTATTTATTCCTTACATTGGTTTTTTTTCTTCTGCTTCCTGCTGTTTCTTCCCTTCATTTTGCCCAACTGTGTTCTCTCTTTTCTTCTCCTCATTTCTTACTTTTAATGCACTTTTAGAAGAGCTCTTACAAAGCACCTGCCAGCCCCAGCAGCCTCTGCTCCACGTGTGACCCCCTCTGACCTTGGCTCTGTCCAGGCTCCCTCCTTCTCCAGTTCTTCTTCTGCCCAGAATTCCTCAGTATTTTCCCACCCATTCACTTCCCCAGCTCTGGATTTTGTTATCTTTTTTCCACTGTAGCAGTTTTTGGCTTTCTATCACCTTGGTCATCTGATATTTTTTCATTCTCACCTGCTCAGCCTTAGGCTTCTCCTAAGGATTGTTTTCCTTCCTTAGAATTTTCCCTTCTGTGCTGTGCTGACTCTTGTCCTTTCCTTCCTTGCTGTTCACCCAGTTTTGCTGGGTTTGGTGCCCTTTCCTCCTTTCTGTGTGTGTCCTTCTCCACCCAAAGAGCCCCAGCTCTCAGCCTGTCAAGTGAGTTCCAGCTCTGTCACTGTCCCCTGCCTTGTTTTCCTCTACCTCGGCCTCTCTTTGGAACCTCTCTCGCTGAAGGTTTCCTCTGAAGTGAATTAGATGTGAGCAAAACCCAACATCAGCTCAAAAAGTTTGGGGTGAGGCCACTGGTGCCACACCTGGGCTCTGTCACTCGTGTCACCGTGCCACAGCTGCCTTTGAATGCATCATTTTCAAGCCACAGGCAAATTCTTCTGCCTTAATCCCAAATATTTCTTTTTCTCCCGCTAAAGGGAGGAATTCTTCTCCTGGGTGTCAGGCTGGCAGCATCCTCCCCTCTCCATCCTTCTCCCCATTTCCCTCTGCTGCTCCAAAGGCAGCGGGAGCCTCAGCTCCCCTCCTGCTCTGGCCACAGCAGCCACCAAGGCTCTGCCCTGTCCCTGGTGTGGAATGCAGATGTCCTCACAGCCTTTGCAGTTTGCTCACCATATTTATCCCTACAAAGGGTCTGCCTTGCCCTCCTCTCTGCCTCTCAGCTGCTTACAGCACGGTGCAGATCAAGGGAAACCAGCCAAGGCACAGGAGTGGCCTCCTCATTATTCCCATGGTGTGAAAAAGAATAATTTGATCTGGAAGCAGAGGTTGTGGATGCCTACCCTGGAGTATGGTTCTGTCTCTGGCATCTGGGAAAATAGAAACTGGGAGGGTTGGTGTTACATGGACCTGCAGGAAGGGGAGGTCTTGCAGGGATGCTTCTGGGAGGGAGGGGAATCCCAGAATCCCAGACTGGTTTGGATTGGAAGGGACCNTTACATTGTTTGACATTTTATGTCAGGGTCTGTCTTCACTGGATGATCTTTTCAGAACTCAGACCATAAAACCCTTATCCTTACCAACCCTTCTCCTTTTCCCATAAATACATCACAGCTGATGGACACAGCTGCTGTCCCATAATCCTGCAAATGGATCCCAGCATTTCTGTCCACCTTTCCACACCAGCAGAGAACCCTGCAATGGTTGGGGTTGGCAGGCATCTTGCAGACCATGCTGGCCCAGCCAGGGGCTGGGACACCTTCCACTGCCCCAGCTCCTGTCCCTTGTCACCCAGCCCTGGCACACACCAGCCCTGTGCCCCCCTGGGCTGTTTGAGGGGTTCTGGGAGCTCCTCTCCCCTGGGGCTGCTCCCAGCCTGGCCCATCCCACCCAGGGCATTGCAGGGACTGCAAACTCTGCAGATGTGGCACTTGGGGACATGGGTTAGTCGTGGCCTTGCCAGTGTCAGGTTTATATCTGGGCTTGTTGATCTTAAAGGACTTTTCCAACCTAAATGATTCCATGAGTCTATGATTTTGCTGTATATTTTTCTGTGTTTTTCCCTCATTTTCTCTCTTCACACTCTGCTGTAACACACACTTACCTCACCATGAAGCCTCTGCTGCTTTGGCTTCCTTCAGATATTTCTTGCAGACCCCCCTCATTTGTCACTGACCCAACCCAACACCTGCTTTGCTGTTTGCATCCATCAACAAGAATCAACTTTTTCACCTTTTGCTAGCTTTCCTACTATCACCACACTTCATTATTTCTAAACCAGCCATTGGCTGCACGTCCAATTTACTAAATAATGCATATGGCATTCATGTCCATACTGGCCATGCACTACACATTACCCTTTAATAGCTCTTTATACCCACATTTTTTACTAACTCCTACAAAAAGTAAAACTTCCTCATTTTTAAGGGCTGTTGTGAGCCCAGAGAGAATTTCAGGCGCTAATGAGCACTGATAAACCCTACTTCAAACCCAAACCACAAAATCTGGCTGACAAAACATACATAGAAATTAAAAAAATAAATTACTTGGTTTCTGAAGTGCTCACACCAGTGGCAGCAGAGCTCCTGCTTTGCTTTCTGGCTTTGTGCTGCTGGTGGAGTGCTGGTGACTGGCCCTGAAGGCTGTAACTGGGGCAGATCCCCAGTGTCAAATCAGTTCTAGTTATTTCTGAATTGTCATTAATCTTTTTCCTTTCCTCATTTACTAATGGGCCTAGTTTCCCTCGGCTGCTCCTCTTTAGCATACAAACAATTAGAGGCAAGGAACACCCTTAAGGTTGCAAAGACAAGCATTTAGAATTAAAGGTGTTGTAATAAAGGCAACCCTTGCAAGTTTTGGTTGGGCTGCCTGTGATATCCATGAGGATATTGGGTTGTGTTCCATAATCAGAAACAGGATTTTCCCCCCACACAATCCCCAGCTCATTCAGCTCTGTTCTGTATTTTCCCCTCATTGTTCAGTGTGTGGTCCTCAAGCTTTAGTTATTGAGGGTTATTCAAGTCTTGCCTCGAAAGAATCCACCCAAATTTCTCCCTGAGCCATCTCAGAGGGCTCCTCACCACTGTGGGTCTGCAGGTTCCTAGGAATATCCCAGCTTTAAAAGTGGGAAATGGAGCCACTGAGGAACCAGGAATTCAGCAGGGAAATCTCTCTGTAGGTGCTGCACAGGAGAAGTCAAGGATCTGACTTTTCAGAGTCTGTGTATGGACATCAAATATAATGTAATTATGTACAGGGTGCATGCATTATGTACATAAATGGGCTTTTTCTCTCTCCAAACCCCAGCTATCCTTGACTCCAGCTGTAGCAAAATGCACAAATCCTGCTGTGGGGTAAAGCCAGGCCCTGAGAACTGAGCCCTGCAGAATTAATCATCACCTCTGCAATGCTGGTGTGAGCAGAGCTCACCTGGCTGAGGGGCAGGGAAGGTGGCTGCAGAGACTGCTAGAACCATGCTGAAATTGGATTCCAGCTCCTGACTTATCCCTTTCACAATTTTTAGCAATTATCAACAAGTTTTGAGAGGGGTGATTACAAAGAATCTATAATTAATCACTCGTTTCATTTCTATGAGGAATAGGCTCCTGACTTATCCTTTTCACAATTCTTAGCAATTATCAACACGTTTTGAGAGCGGTGATAACAAAGAATCTGCAATTAATCATTCATTTCATTTCTATGAAGAATGGGCTCATAAATAAAATTTTGGCTCCATAATCACAAAATATACAAGAGTGTAGAATAAGGCACTTCATGAAACTTTCTGCATCCTCAAGAAACCCCTAGAAATTATTTTCCTGTGCCCATGGGATACCCATAGCTTGGAAACATTTAAATTCACTGCAGAGACATTCTCAAATTTAGCTGTGGGCTCCTAATAAAGAAAAGATCCCTAAATTTTACCAGGCATTTCTTTGTTCGTGGCAGGGGAGTGATAAGGCTGGGGAACCTCATATCCTGTCTGAAATGTGGAGTGGGAGAGCCCAGTGGGAACACATTCCTCTGCTCTGACTCCCAGGGAAACTCTCCCAGCTAATTAATGAGTTCCTCCCTCCTTTAGGGTATTTTGGAGGTGCTCTGACACCTTGTTCTTTACTCTGAGTGCTCAGGAAGAACACGAAAGACACAAGGGGTGCCAGACATCCTTTAAGGAAGGATCAATGCTGGAAAATAGTTCTTTTCACAAAGTTGGAAAAGAAGGTGGAGAGAAATTGACCCTGGATTTGGGATAAGGGCAACAAAAAAAAAGCAGAGGGGAGATGAGGAGAAGCAGAGGGGAGAGGCAGCAAAGTTATAATGAATGAAAAGGCCAAAAACTGCACAGAAAGAGAAAAAACTCCAAGAAATGGTGAATTGAAGTGGCTCCCACCCAAAAGGTCCTGGGCCATCTCTTCTCCCCCCTGCTCGGTGCCCTGCTCCAGGGAGGTGACACCAATGTCACACAGTGCCAGCAGACAGAGAGGAGAACCAAAAAGAGCTGCAGAGGGTCTCAAATACTGGGAGCTAACCAGGAAAACATGAGTTCTAAAATAGACAGAGAAAAAAATAAATGCAAGGAAGTTGCTGAAGTTATTAAAAGATAAGATTTATGGGCAAGTTCATTTCAGTTGGTTGGCTCTCCAATCAGCTACCGTTGCTAATTGGATTAGTTGCCAAAATAAGCTAAGAATAGAACCTTCTCTTTCCTTATTGTTAAAGCTTTCCAGGGAAAAAGTCCTTGAGGACAAAAATTAAATCTTTATTTCTAGCAACATCAAATTGCCCTCTGTAAAAAGGAAGAACCTTAAGCACTTGGCTGTTCCTCCTCTCCTGCAGAGCTCAATCCCACAGTGCCAGCAGAGGGAACATTCCTGTTCCTCTCCAGATCAAGTGGTTTGTGGCAGATGCTGAGAATTGTTCCTCTTGATTTTGTCACTCTTTCTTGTCCTTTCTCGAGGAATTTCCTTGCTGCATTTTGCACAGCTGACTTACGGCTCTCTGGGAATGTAAATACTTCTGACAGAATGGAACAAGCCTAGAGAAAGCCTTAGGTAATTTCAGAGTGCCCCTTAACACTCAGAGCCCTCAGCATCCATCTCCCACCACGGATTTTTTTTTTTCCCTGAAGCCAGCACAACTCTTTCCCAAACAGCTTTCTGGGAAGGGAATCTGGTCCTCTTTCCTTGCTGGATCAAAGTGCAGGTACATAATAACCTGGAAATAAGTTATGTGTGTAAAACAGGTTTGTGTGCTCTGTGTTGGATCCTTCTGCCCTGGAAAAAGAGCAGATCCACTGGAATTATTATCAACAGGATTTTTGATATTTATTTTTGTATATTTTTAAATTATTATTTTTGTATTAATACATTAACTCAACCTGTAGTAAGTATTCAGACTACTCTTTGTTGCAGCCCATGGGATATGAACTTTTATATAAGAAAATCAGCACAGTCCTAATTTTGCAACTGAAATAAGCAGATTATGCCTCTCCTATGGAAACAGGCTGGGAGAGCTGGGGGTGCTCAGCTGGAAAAGGCTCCAGGGAGAGCTCAGAGCTCCTTCCAGGACCTAAAGGGGCTCCAGGAGAGCTGGAGAGGGACTGGGGACAAGGGATGGAGGGACAGGACACAGGGAATGGCTCCCACTGCCAGAGGGCAGGGATGGATGGGATTTTGGGCAGGAATTGTTCCCTGGCAGGGTGGGGATGGAATTCCCAGATTTGCTGTGGCTGCCCCTGGATCCCTGGCAGTGCCCAAGGCCAGGTTGCATTGGGCTTGGAGCAGCCTGGGACAGTGGGAGGTGTCCCTGCCATGGCAGGGGTGGCACTGGGTGGGATTTGGGATCCCAAAACCATTCTGGGATTCTCTGCAGATCTCTTCTTCAGCAATCATCACCTCTCAAGTCTAAAGGCATGGTTAATTAATTGAGATTCTACATTCTGGTTGCAGCTTTTGGTTCTGATTTTTATTTCAATGAATAAAAACCCCTGTAACTTAGAGGTGGAGATGTTCTGATGTCCTTTACAAATCTTCACCACAGGTGAAGGGCAGAGGATGAGACCAAAGCACGTCCTGAAACCACAGCCTGGTGCTGCCTGTGGAGTTGATAGCTTGAAGACTGATAATTTGTAGGAATGTGAAGTAAATTCACAGTCTTACATTGGGGACAAAATGAATCCATTTGTTTTGTCCACTGTGGTGCAGCAGCCTCTTCCAGGATCAATGATTCCTGTGCTGCTGGTGAATGGTGGTAACGCTGAGCTCTAAGCTAAATGAAAAATGCCTACAGGTAGTGCATGCATTCCATACATTTTCCATCTGTTTTTGTCAAAGGAAACCACATTTCCTAGAAATAGCAAGCAGGGAACTCACTTCAAAGTGTAAACAAGCTAGAATAAACCACTTCTCAAAAAAACCTTCTTTAAAGATAAGCCAAGTTTTAATTCTATTTAATAAAATCTTTGGATTTGAGTGATTATTTTGGGCCTCTTCTGAAGGCTGGTGTGAAAAGCCCCCCCAAATCTCCCTGTGGAGCCCAGCAATGCCCACCTGGGAGCACACCCAGCCCGAATCAGAGCAGGGGGGGTGCTAGGGATCCCACCCCTCTCCATGGAAAGGGAGCTGCAGGAGCTAAAGTTGCAAATTGCATCTCATGGCTGTCATCAAACCATTATCGGCTTCTCCACTGCTGAGTCCTGGAGATACCGAGAGCCACTGATCTGTCCCAGAAATGCTGCCCTGGATTAGGAGCCAACATTCCCACCTGCTCCTCGCCCATCTGCTGCATCTCCTCATCTCTCAAACCCGGCCTCGTGGAGATCTTGGAGTGTTTTGGGTTTGAAACTTTTCATCACCGAAACTTTTCATTCGCAGAACGTGAACGTGTTTTCTGGGTGATGGGAAATTTCACATCCAACCAAGCAAGAGAGGAAAATACCATAAAGATAATTTATTTGTATTCATTTGAACAGAAGTGTTTGAATTAATTTGGTGTGTTTAGAATCATAGAATGTGCTGTGTTGGAAGGGACCCATCAGGATCGTGGAGTCCAACTTGTGGGTCTGCACAGGGCACCCCAACAATGCCACCCTGTGCCTGAGAGCCTTGTCCAAAAAGTTGTTCTGGGAAATCAGAGGCACTGCAATTCCCCTAGAGAAAAAAAAAAAAACAAAACAAAACATACTTGAGAGGTCTGATGGTGTCTGATAGATAAAATTGCTCCTCATGCCCAACCCAAAACGTCCAAGCCAAAGCTGTTGGTTGTTTGCAGGTACAGATTAAAGAACTTGGATTAGTTACCCAGCATGGATCTCCTCAGATAAAATACCCAGCTTTTTGACATATATTGAATATTCAAGCTGCCTAAGAGGGGATCAACCATCAAATATTCCAGCTGTGGGACCTGTGGGCACCCACCAGAGGCTTTTCCTGAAGAAAACCTTTCTGCATCTGCTCAGAGATGACCCAAAAACCCCAGCTGAGACCCATTTGCAGCTGAACCTCATCCAGCTGTGTGGAGCAGGGCTTATGGTTGGAAAAGTTTGGGGAGAAACCCGGAATGTCATGCAGTTCTACTAATATTAGCTTTAGTAACTCACAATTATAATGACTAATTGGAGCCATCACTCATTGCTATTGAGTTCCCAGGTGAAAACTATGGACCAGAACCTCCATTAGCATAAATTAGCATTGGAAAGTCAATTAAGTTACACTGATTTTACACTAGTTTTACCATCTTTCGTAAGGCAGAGAGGGGAAAAAAAAAAAGCCCCATTTTTTACTTCAATTACCCATTTTGTTTCCCCTCCAAAGCAAATTTTGGACACATTTCTTCAGAAGTCTCCAAAAGCAGACCTGTCTTCACCTGGGATGGAGCTCTGGCTTGGCTGGGCAGAGCAGGCTTGTCAGCTATTTTCTTGTTCTCAAGGTGATTTGAGTGAGCTGGATTGTTGCTTTTCCTCTGAGTGGATAAAAGAGATTTTTCCATGAAATATCCATCACGAGTGAGAAGCTTTTTCTCCTCTCTTCTGGGGAGAAAAGAAAGGAAAAGTTAAAAATATGCAACAAGAAGACATTCTTTAAGGAAAAAACCTTATTGTAATTTTATATATTTATAAATGAGTGTGTGAATAGCTGAATACAAAGCTTGAAAGAAGCAACATTTTTCAGCACCATAAATCTTGGCAGAATGGAAATCTGGCAGAAAGGTAAAGGAAAAAATAATTCTTCAGGTTGATGGTATAAATTGCAAGCGTGTGACTCAAAATGTTCTAGCCTGGCTTGAAGTCATCAGAGATATTCAAGGATGTTCCTGAAGGGAAGAGAGGGATGTGCAGAACACCAGTGGTTTATCAAACCTCTCCTCCAGAACTGCAGAACTAAGATTGGATGAACTACAGGACAGTGAAAATAAGAAGTAGTGGCAGGCAAACAAATCCAAGAGAATTTTTGAGCCACACATAGGCACTGGTTTGTGTTTTCTTCTTAAATTTAGAAAAGTAGTAATTGCAGATGTGAAACACTCAGGGCCTGGGGATTTTTGGTAAAAGATTACCTTCCATCTGCAGAGCTCCAGCAGTGTCAGGCTGGCCCTGTGCCCCTCCAGGGACAGAACAAGAAGAAAACACCGAGGTCTGTCTTGGACATGGTGAGAAATTCCCCACAGCATCATTTTTCATCAGCAGTGGCACCAAGGATCTGCCCTGGGCCACCAGGAAATGCTCATGCCAATACTCAGGCAGAACACATGAGCTAATTTTTTTTTTCATCTGAACCTTTTTAGTCCTTATAGTTCAGGTATTTCCAGGAATTCTGCAGTTGAGTCAGGAGGTTTCAGGTGGAGGGAGGAGAGGTTTCCACTGAGCCCGGACCAGATTTGGGCACATTCTGTTCTTTGAGATGTTCCTGGGGAGGTCCTGCCCATCTTTGACCACTCCTGTCCTCGAGGCTGCACCCCAGGGCCAAACACAACTCCAGGATGTGCCCACCCACCCTCCCACTTTGTCTCAGAATTCCTCAAAACTCTTTGCTTTCATTACAAATTTTTTTTTTTGGACAGATTTCTTGCCTCCACCAGTGTGAACCAAGCAACATCTGACTGCAGTGAAATATTCTGGATTAAAATATTTTCCTAGGTGTGCCCTCTTGGCTGTCTCAGCAAACATTTTCTTTGATGTTCACGTTCCTCCTGTGGAGCATCCGTGTCCTCCAGGTATCCCCTGATCCATGGGTGTCCCATGGGGACAAATCTTTCCAACCAGATCTCCACATTTGTTCCCTTTTGGGCTGTCTCAGATCAGATACTACTTTGATAACTGCTGTTAGGAGTTTTGGAGGCACAGTGGGGTCTGTAAATATGGTGGCATCACGCATCTCCCATAACCAAGGAATTGATATTTATTGAGCTGTTCATAGAATCCCAAAATCCCAGCGTGGTTTGAGTTGGAAGGAACCCTAAAAACCATCCACTTCACACCCCANATTAGTGGCAGACAAACAAATCCAAGGGAATTTTTGAGCCACACATAGGCACTGGTTTGTGTTTTCTTCTTAAATTTAGAAAAGTAATAATTGCAGATGTGAAACACTCAGGGCCTGGGGATTTTTGGTAAAAGATTACCTTCCATCTGCAGAGCTCCAGCAGTGTCAGGCTGGCCCTGTGCCCCTCCAGGGACAGAACAAGAAGAAAACACCGAGGTCTGTCTTGGACATGGTGAGAAACTCCCCACAGCATCATTTTTCATCAGCAGTGGCACCAAGGATCTGCCCTGGGCCACCAGGAAATGCTCATGCCAATACTCAAGCAGAACACATGAGCTAATTTGTTTTCATCTAAACCTTTTTAGTCCTTATAGTTCAGGTATTTCCAGGAATTCTGCAGTTGAGTCAGGAGGTTTCAGGTGGAGGGAGAAGAGGTTTCCACTGAGCCTGGACCAAGGCTGAGATTTGGGCACATTCTGTTCTTTGAGATGTTCCTGGGGAGGTCCTGCCCATCTTTGACCACTCCTGTCCTCGAGGCTGCACCCCAGGGCCAAACACAACTCCAGGATGTGCCCACCCACCCTCCCACTTTGTCTCAGAATTCCTCAAAACTCTTTGCTTTCATTACAAATTTTTTTTTTTGGACAGATTTCTTGCCTCCACCAGTGTGAACCAAGCAACATCTGACTGCAGTGAAATATTCTGGATTAAAATATTTTCCTAGGTGTGCCCTCTTGGCTGTCTCAGCAAACATTTTCTTTGATGTTCACGTTCCTCCTGTGGAGCATCCGTGTCCTCCAGGTATCCCCTGATCCATGGGTGTCCCATGGGGACAAATCTTTCCAACCAGATCTCCACATTTGTTCCCTTTTGGGCTGTCTCAGATCAGATACTACTTTGATAACTGCTGTTAGGAGTTTTGGAGGCACAGTGGGGTCTGTAAATATGGTGGCATCACACATCTCCCATAACCAGGGAATTGGCATTTATTGAGCTGTTCATAGAATCCCAGCGTGGTTTGAGTTGGAAGGAACCCTAAAAAACATCCAATTCCACCCCCAGCCATGGGCAGGGACATCTTCCACCATCCCAGATTGCCCCAAGCCCTGTCCAACCTGGCCTGTAAGAGAAATATCTTTGTTAAGATAAATTTTCCAATGCACTTCAGCCAGAATTATTTTATCATGGAGAAGATGATTTTTGTGGGTAAAGCCATCAAGAACAGACTCATAACTTGTTCTTCTGGCTGAGAGAAGAGGGACTGGGACCTTTCACCTGGTTTTGGCACACAAGACCCTTCAGACAGAGAGTTAAAGGGAACATGGGGACAATCCTGGGACTGTTTGGATGCTTTGATAAGCGAATTATCGAAATTATTCGATGATCTCCACTAGCTGGTGAGCGGAGCTGATGGGCAGGCAGGGAGGGCTGTGGCATGAGGATCACGCTGCTGCTCCCACCTGGAGCCCTTGGAGGATGTTGGGAAGTGTGGAGGAGCCCCTCAGCTCCAGGGGTGAGGACAGGAGGTGAGCACAGAGCCCCAAACACTGCTCACAGCCAGGGCTGGGTGCAAGATGAGCTGCGGGGAATTTCAGAGCCTAAGCATTAAAATAAAATAAAATTTAAAAAAGCCAAAAAAAAAAAAAAGCGCCCCAAATAGAGCCCATAGATGGTAATGACAATGTTTTGTTATCTTTATGTTGTTTTCTTTGCATGCTTGTTAAAAAGTGGAGTCAGAGTGTCTGAGACGGAGCCCTAACAAGTTCCTTCTAATCAGCCCCGGAATGCTTCTGTCAGGCACAAGAAAAATGCTCAGCTTGAACAAAGCTGCATTTTTCCCCCAAGAAACACATTTGTTTAAAGATTGGCCTGTCAATTTGTGAATCAACATTTCGGCTTTTTGCTCAGACATCATGCTTTTGCTTTTTTTCCCCCAAGAAGGGGAAATAATACAAAGCTGCTATTTGTTGTTTGAAGGAAGTAAACTTCATCAGGTCGACTTAGATGTGTGCTTCAAATGTCACTCAGTACAGCTTTCTTGTAATGAAACGCTGCATACAGATTTCTTCCTTTAGGCTCAAGGGGATTAGACCCAGTAAAAGAAAAATTCAGTCTTCCTTGCTGTGGTGCATCAGAGTGAGAAGTTTAAAATCCACAATTTATTCAAATATTGATATTTCTACTTGTCAGAAGAGAGGTGCCTTGAAATTTCCACTGAGCACTGTTGTCAGAAGAATTGCAAGAAATGTGTCAGATAATTCATAAACGGAGTTCACGACTGTGAAATCAGTTGGGAACAGCAAAAAAAAAAAATATTCTTGTTGATGTAGAATAGGGGCAATATAACAGAAAATAGCACTCACTTTTCCATCATGTCAAGCAAATGCTCAATTTGGGCCAGGTATTTTTTTTTTTTAAACAGCTTGCTGCTTCTGGAGGAGCCCACAATGCATGAAAAATGTGTTGAGTTGTGCTTTGTAGACAAGAGATCTGTTTGTTGGTTTTCCCATCCCACCCAGCCCAGGCTGCCGGGGAGGGCCCGGTTCTGCATGTGGTTTGCATTACAGCCTTAAAAAGCTGTGAACGACTGGGGTAATGATGTAAAGCGCGAGTGTAAATTCCAAACTGTTGATAGCAGCGAGGGGAAGCTGAAGAAATTTTTCTTAGTATTTTTTAACCCCCGCCATGTGTTGAAGTCATCTCGCCCCTTCCCTCCGAGCCGGGGGGAGCGGGGCTCCACGCACTCCCAGCGCCTTCTAATTAACAAAAGCCGCCTCCTGCTAATAGCAGGGCGCTGTTCTGCCGGGATTTTGGGGCAGATTTGGGCTCGGGGGTGGGTGACGTCAGGCCCAGCTGCCTTGTGGCAGGAGCGGCATCCCGCGGGAAAAGCATCCCTGCTGCTCTGGGCTCCCGGGCTGTGCCACTCACATCCCATCCGAGTGCGGGTACCACACCCCGGGAGCCGCAGCATCCTTGCGAGCGCAGGTTTTGGTCGTGGGCAACTCCTTCAAGTGTTGCCTGGTTTCCGTGGAGCGCATCGTAAAAGGCGTTTTCTGCGATTTCAGTACGCTTTCGGTGCAGGGCCTTTGGAAAATGGATGGCTTAGTGAAAGCTTCTGTGAATATTTTAAGAATATCCTTAATAACACCAGCGTTTTATTAGTATAAACATAGATGCTATAAACGCAGTAGCATCTTTTCTACAGTGATCACTTTCTTTTTTCTTTCTCTTTTTCCGGTTTAAATTCAGCACATCCCAACTATTCCTCCGGCATTATACTTCTATAGAGGAAACTGAGCTAAATATGGCAAAATCTACTTCTCTCATATCCTAGTTAAACTCCCAGAATTAAGTGGGTTAATTCAACCTACAACCTAAATTTGTAGAACACGTTTTTCCATCCGATTTTTTTTTTTTTTTGCAGCTGCTTGAACAACCCTCCCTGAGAACCCCATTGCTAGAAAACCCAGCGAATATTCCCCCCCAATATTTCCAAACTAGTTTATTTCTATTTGTGAAGTGGAAACCGCTCCCTAATCCCCCTTTCATTAGCTCCCTGTATTCTTTGCTTGCTCCAGAGTGGACACTACAAGAGGCTGACATCTTTGGCTCGTTAGAGCATAGATGCCTGCAGAAGCTGACGTTTTCCACGCCTGCTTGCAGCCTATTTTTCCCTTACATCCATTGCTTACTGTCTGCTCGGTGTCTGGGCGAATCTGTCATCTGTGCCAGAGCACAGCCCGCTGCACCACTGACAGTAAGAAGGTAAACGCTTGCTGCCTGAATCCCCCATTAACTTTGTGAAGCGTATTGATTTCTTGTAAAAATAATGATATTGACAGGCTTTCCAGGAGTAATTGTTTCCAGAGCACAAAGGTCAGCGCTGAGAGTGAAGGGTTTTGGAGCCCGGGTACTCCACAGACATTTGTGCAAAGTGCTGGGGGATGGAGGGGAACAAATAGCAACAGTTTGAGACTTTAGAAATTTAAGTACGTTGACAAAACACCTCGTAGGGGGCTGGCAGCATTATTGTGCTCATGAGTCATTAATAGCAAACAGCTCGCCTTGGACAACGCCGGGCTTTGGCACGGGGAGATTTGTAGACAAACAATAGCAATAAAAGTCGCTCCAGCCTCCGCTGCTCTGCCTTGCTGGGAAGGGCTCAGGAGCCAGGCTGGGAGCTCCTCTGCTTCCCGAGCAGCAGCCAGAAAACCCCTCGGAGGAGCTGGGGCGAATCCTTCGGGTTCCCGCGGGTTCGGGAGAGGAAAAGCAAAGCCCTGGAGTTGCCATTGGCCTGAATTAATCAGGCTGCCAGAGCTAATCAGGCTGGTGGGATACAGGATCCTCGGGTGTCAATGCACACTGAGCCCTCCCTGCCTCGAGTGTCCACACAGGGAGGTGGTTCTGGGCATGGNGAATCCTCGGTTGTCAGTGCACACTGAGCCCTCCCTGCCGCGAGTGTCCACACAGGGAGGTGGTTCTGGGCATGGGGAAGAGGTTTTGGGTAGAGAGAGGTGGTTTTGGGTACAAGGAGGTGGTTTTAGGTAGAGGGAGGTGGTTCTGGGTAGAAGGAGGTGATTCTGGGCACAGGGAGGTGGTTTTGGGTAGAGGGAGGTGGTTTTGGTTACAAGGAGGTGATTCTGAGCACAGGGAGGTGGTTTTGGGCACAGGGAGGTGATTCTGGGCACAGGGAGGTGATTCTGGGCACAATGAGGTGGTTTTGGGTACAATGAGGTGGTTTTGGGTACAAGGAGGTGGCTTTGGGTACAAGGAGGTGGTTCTGAGCACAGGGAGGTGGTTCTGAGCACAAGGAGGTGGTTCTGGGCACAGGGAGGTGGTTTTAGGAACAGGGAGGTGGTTTGGGGCACAGGGAGGTGGTTTTGGGCACAGGGAGGTGGTTTTGGGCACAGGGAGGTGGTTTTGGGCACA
>VZTT01046092.1:12500-20000 GCA_013400855.1 Buphagus erythrorhynchus | reverse complement strand
TGGCCCCACAAAGCCCAGGAGCAGGGAGAGTTCGGGCTCTGCTTGGCATCGCAGCTCGTTTGCAGCCCAGGTGAGCCACCCCAGGTTCCTTTTGTGCAGGATTGTGAAGGGCTGGGATGGGCGTGGGCAGGACCTGGGAGGATGAGGTGGGGGATGAAGCAGGGCTGAGGAGGAGGAGCAGGCAGAGCTGTCCCTGCACTCCTGAGAAAGTAGGCCAGTCATTAAAAAAATACATCACTGGAAAACTGAGCTGTTCTTCGGGAAGGGAGGAAGCAGGCAATGAGGAAGAGTGGAAAATTGGTGAAATCTCCTGGCTCCATCCAGCTGGGCAGGGCTTCCACCTCCCCTTTCCCACTGTCCCAAGCCCTCCTCCAGGAATTCTCTCAGCAAACACATAGCTCTGGGATTTCAGATCGATTTGTGTCCTGGATTAGCGTTCATTCTGAAATAAGACAGGAGCAACACATTCCAAAAAATACAGGTAAAGTGAGCTAGGTTGGTTTGGTGGGCTCACCTTGGCCAGCCAGCTTCACTGAAAGGATTTCTGTGGTTGTCAGTGCTGTACTCTGAGAGAACGAGATTTCTGTTGATGCTGGTGTGTAAAAGAATGTGTTTTCAATGCATTTCAAGAAATACAAATAAAGGATTGATGCCAGTGTTACAGTGAGCAACTCCTCTTGAAGCAGAGCTTCCCCTGTGGAGCTTTGCTTTGAGGCACTGGATGCACTCTGGCTTTCTCGAATGACTCCCAACAATGGTGTGGACAGCACACACAATAATAATTTAATTATTTTCTCATTTATTTGACCTGCTGTAATGTCTGTGGTCAGTGTATGAGGAGCTGGACATAGAAAAAACTCCAGGTAACTCTGTGGATGGATGGACTAAAACCAATTTCTTTCATGTGCTCCAGATTGGCTTCTTCTAAATAATTCTTACAAAATAGTGTCAAATGTTGTCTAGAAATTTACAAAAACAGCCCCAAAATCCCCCAAAAAAATGCTGTAAAGTGCCATACCTGATGGCAAATGATAACTGTCCTGCAGTCCCCCAGTATCTCCCTTTATCAGTACCCAGCACCTCATTTTATTAAAGATTATGAGTCAGCAAAGCCAGTACTTGTATTTTCAAGGCCTTCATTTAAATTTCTCAACTTTAACATCAAAAAGACTCTGTTCTTAAAAAGGATAGGGGTAGTCAAAGGTGGAGAGGACTAAATCAGTCAGGCTGAATATCCTCTGGAACTGGAGCTCTACCAACAGGATTAGCATCAAATAACAAAAGTGCATGTTTTATACTCTGGGTAATTCATGGCGGGAGAAAAGCCAATAATGAATTTAAATGCTAGAATGGGATTTATATATATATTTTTTTTTTCCTGCTGGCTGTTCCTGACTCGAAGGTACGGGGCTGGAGGGCTGGAGGGCAGGGCAGTGCCTTCTCCTCAGAGCTGTCCTGCTGGGAGCCAGGCAATCTCCCTCCTGCCCTGCTCTCCCACCACCAGCAGCAGGGAGCAGGGATCATGGAGCAAGGAGTCACAGGCAATGAGAGGGAGAAGCACAACAGGCAGAGAAGGATCAAAACTGTTTTTCTAACTCAGGGCTCACATATTAGGGACACATCATGCTGCTTGCTGGAACCGAAATCACGATTTCTTGATATTTAATTTTCTTTGGCTTTTAGCAGAGAGTTGTGGAAAGCCCTGACGCTGCGAGTCTCTCATGGCTAAATTATGTGTTCAGAGTTAGCTGGAGTATAGATTTAGTCCTGCTGCTGTTGCTCAGAGTCCATTGTAAGATAATTTGTCCCACTCAATTAGACTAAGTTGTCATGTGAGAAGTGCTGAGCTCAGAGCCCGGCGGCACCAAAGTTCCCTGGCTTGGAGCTCGCAGCTCACGGAGGGCTGGAGCCTCCAGTTCCAGCTGGGCTGGACATCCTGGGGCTCTGGGCTGGGGGTCCCTGCTCTCCTCCGTGTTCCAGAGAGGAGGCTGGATGCTTGCAGCCAACAGCATCTCCATCTCCCGATGCTAAGAGTAGGAAATCACCTGGAGAGGTCGTGAGCTCAATCCCTGCATGGGCCATCTGCTTCAGGGCTGGACTCCATCGTCCTTGTGGGTCCCTTCCAACTCAGAATGATCCGTGTATCTGTGAAGTATGTTAAGGAACAGGAGGTGGGAAGTCAAACACACACTGTTTCAGCCTTAAAGTTGTCTGTTGTAACCTGAATTTTATCCCCTTTATGGACACAAGATCTGATAAGTCTTTATCTGGGTGATGATTCCTGAAGTCCAGGAGCCTTTCTACAGCTGATGCCCACCACGGGTATTTTTCAAGGTGTTAATTGGGATTGTTTAGTGGAGAAGACTTGCCTGCAGCTCCTTCTGTTCGTTTACTGCTGAAGTTAGGGAATATTTAGCGTCTGAGGGAGGAGGAAGGAAGGAGCCAGCCCTCCAGTTAAGTCCTGCTGATTAGTCTCAAACAGAATTTCTCTGTCTATTCCTGTCACATATTTTCTGTGTCATCCTGGACGTGTCACAGCCAGTTTTCCAGCGTGGCAGAATCCTTCCCTGCCTAGTTCAATGTGCAAGAGCCACGTGGAGCTTTAATTGTGGAGATGCTGAGCACTCACCTGGACTCTGCTGTGGGCAGGTCTGTGCTGCTGTTTGTGCAGGGTAACTGGGAGGGGGGACACAGGAAAACCTGGGAAATACAAAGCATGACCCAGATAAGACTTTAAGGATATTCAGCTGGAGTGCAGAAGGTTGTGTGTGGGTGAGCTGAGCTGTTGGTGGAGGGGTGCAGAGCTGGCCCAGAGGGCTCCATACTGGGGTGGGGGTCAGTCCCAAATCCCAAGGGGGGGCTCAGAAGGACCCCCAGCCCAGCAGGGCTGGTTTCAGTCTCTCTGTGCTCCACCCCAGCGACACAGAGCTGATTTCACCTCCTGGAAGGGCAGTGCTGTTAATTCTGAAATGCTTCAATGTGATGGGCAAAGTGTCTACGAGGAGGCTGGTAAGACATTGACTTAATAAATTGCAAGGTTAGGAAGATGTGCCCTGTGGAAGTCATGGTGCTCCATATTTTTCAGGGAATATAAATGTGTGAGGTAATGTTAATCATCATTCTCCATCCTGGACACGGAGCAGGACAGCTCTTCTACATATGAGAAAGTGATAAAATAGGATCATATCATTTAATACTTATAAATCAATACTCTGTGGAGCTTCTGCAAGCATTTGTTACCTTGTGGGTAGTTGACAGTGAGAATTTCTTTAATGTAAAGTCTTCAATTTGCAGATATACGTTATTGGAACGAGCAATGAAAAACTTGTATTTATTTTGGGACGTTTACAAATTGATGTGCAATTCCATTTCGAATGAGAGCACAGATCAATGATTTTATCCTCCAACCACTATAATCATAATTTGCCAGTTGTTTAGTTGGAGGGAGTTTTTAAATTAAAAAAAAAAAAGATAATCATTACACCACCAACAAGACTGATTAATTAATTAGGCCTCGCTGCAATATTTAGATGTACCAACTTTCAAAGTGTCCAGGATGAAGCTAAATTGCTTGGCTGTTGTTCTGGCGTGGCATTTATGGTAATTTGTCAAGCCTATATGCAGTAATGGATTGACTCATATAACGAAGGCTATAATTGCAGCTGTTAGGTAGGGCCTTCTTTATCTCAGCCTGTCTCAGCCCCCATTCCTGCATGATTTCTTGCTGTGCCAAAGCCATGTGTGTCTTGTTTTGTTTTAATACATTACTGACCCAGGGTCTCAGGTTACTGGGGTTCCTGTCATACATTTAGTTCCACTCTCATAAAGCACTGCACAAAAAAATGCTGGAACAAGGTAACAATCATTGCTCAATATACTAAGTATAAATGTCAGAGTGTAAAACTTGACTGCAGGAGAAGGGTGGAGGGGGAGATAATAATTGAAAATAGGGCACTCTGAGCTCTAACAGCAAGGCAGTGAGTTATAAGGGCCACTGTGGCACCATGCAATACGTCTGCTATGTCTTGTTTATCATTAAAAGCTTGATATCAGCCATCTGTTTTTTACATATATTATGCTATATCATCATGTTTTGTTCCAGTGGCTAAAAATGCCCTTGCAGACGTTACCAGGTTGTGTTCTCTGCCATAGAGTACCTCCCCACCATGGTACAGGAGCACAGATTCCATAGAACAAAGCATTTGTTTAGTTCTTTGGTACTTTTAAAGTGTCTTCCTCTTCTGTGATTCTCTCTTTACCCTGACAGGCCACTTACTCACTTTGAAAAGTATCTGAGTGTGACAACAGATGTTTCACAAACTTCTCTTTTAATAACTTACATAATTGAAGAAGTTAACAGGTTGTTCACTTAATAGGGATCATTTATACAGGATTTTTAAAATAACTTGCTGGAAGGGGGAAAAAACCACTCTTGGCTAATACGAAGCATATTTTGCATTTATTATGGGAAAAAAAATTTCAGGTAGGAGGTGAGGAGACAATTTGGGAATTTTCGTTAGCTGAAAAACTGCATATTAAACATGAATTGTGATTTTCCATCTGGCCCTACTGGTTAGGAAGCTGCAGTTGGGCATGATCTTCACTGTCAATCAAGAGTCCCCAACTGCGAGATGCAAACCTCACGACGAAGCCCACCCCAACTCATTAAACCAAAGCAAACTGTATGAAGTGCGCCGCTGTGTGATTTTAATATTTGGTGCATGTGACAGGATCATTTTAGTGATTTGCAGGATTTATCTCCTCTTAAAAGTACTGCCTAAGGCTACTCTAATTGGTAGGAAAGCAAATTCCCCCTTCTCCTCCTGTCACTCTTTGTTTTATTTACTGAGAACTGCCGAAACCTATTTACACAATAATGAGGATAAATCACCGTGATGCTTTCAACACAAAGAGAAATGTTGCGTGAGTTGAAAGCTGTACAATTAAAACTAAATTCAAAATATTTCTGAAGTAGTGCCTACAGTTAGTGGTAGTGAAATAAAATTAAGACAAACGATAGGAGCAGACGCTGCCGATAGACGGCTGAAATCGAAATTCTCGAGGCATCTTTTATGACGGACAATTTCATTCAAGATTGCAATTAAGTAAATGCGTGTAAGATGCTGACAGCAGCCCAGATGTTCCTCCTCAATACGTGCACGGCTCTTCTGTTTTTCTCCTGGATGTGGAGCTCAGCTGCTTCCACCACCGCTGTCCTCTCCACGGGGCTCCACCAGCAGCTCGTGCCCCACACCAGGGTGGTGATGCTCCAGGCTGGGAGCTCGCACCTCAGCCTCTCTTGGATCCTGGAGAAGTTACCTGAGAGGAGACCGAATCTCCAGGCTGAGAACCACCCAACATCAAGGCTGAGCTGGTGGCACTGTGCTCCTGAGGATCTCAGCACAGCCCAGTGCTGACTGAGCTACTCCCGATGAAGATTTCCCTTGACTGGATTTCATGGAGAACAAACTGCTGGGCTTGTTCCAGTGGAGTGAATGATGAGCCCTGACTGTGTGATGCTTGCTTGAAGAACAACTGGAGCTGTGGACACCACCTCACACTGGGCTGCTCAGACCCTGCTGCATTTTATAGAGAAACAGGACAGTCCTGAAGTGCTTACAAAGCTCACTTTGGGGGTTGGAACCAGATGATCTTCAAGGCCCCCTTCCAACCCAAGCCATTCTATGATTTCATGTATCACTACCATGAGGTGTTTCACTTGGGTTTTTTAATAAACAACAATTAGAAATTAAATTCAGATATGCACATGGAGAAGATCTTTACTCGCTTTTGATTTTTAGTCCGTGCTAAAAATCCACCAGGTCTAAGGCAAAACCGACTTGTATTTATGAGGGCAAGTGACAGGAACGAAATCCTTTTTTACAGCTTACGCTTCGTCTGCTCTTTAATTTGCCCTGCCCAAGCCCCCAGGCCTCAAATTAAACCATATCATTGCAACCAAGAAAACACCATATGCACCATGAAGGGAAAATCACAGCTTTTGAGGACAGCCTTGCTGCTTTTGTAGGACACTCAGGCAGCTTGCTGTTGCTCGGTGGTTCTGGTAGAAGTGGCAAAGCAACAGGATAATGCCAAATGGTTGTGCCAAAATGGCACCAGGAATTTGCTGGTGTTGGCACCGCTCTGGTTTTACCCACGGCTGAGCTCCAGCAGAGAACAGAGATCTGCCTTGCTGTTAAGTGCAGTGTAAGATACCAATAAGTGTAATAATGAATAATTGAAGATGTATCTCTTATTAGAACACAGGTTTCACGTTATCTGTAAACGGACCTTCGTTCTCCCTGAGACGAATGGGAAATAAATTCTTTTCGCTGAACACTCGCAAGGCATTTTTCACCAGTGCTGCAATAAAATACTTAAATAACCCCACAAAATTATGACATCAAAGTAAAAACTTATAAAATATTAAGGTCTAAAATGACCTTTTGCAAAAGCACGTGCAAATCTGTCGATACTGGTGGAGTTACTTCTATTTATGTTGTCAGGTGCTCGTTGCATCTGTGTAAAATTTGAATAATTGGCTCTTGGGTTTAGATCCCACATGATGTGATATCAGAGGCAAAAATTCCATGGATACTGATGGTGGAGGATCAGACCTCTCTGCAGCACAGGGCACAGAGCTCGGCCAAGTTACGTTGAGCATGGAGAAATGCAGAGATGTGGTCAGAGCTGTGCTCATCCATCAGGCCTGTGGGCAACCACCAGCCCCGTGGGCAACCACCAGCCCTGGGAGCAGGATGGGTAGACCCATGTCCACAGGAAAGTGGATGGTTGGATCCACACCCACAGGGGAGCTGGATGGTGGATCCATGGCCACAAGCATGTCCAGACTGCTCCCAGCAGATCCCAAATGCCTTGGCCAACCTGCCTGCCTGGGGTGGTGCAGAGGTCACAGCACCCTGACCACACTGGGAGTCCTGGGAGGCTCTACTGGTTATACTGGTTGTTCCTGCAGAACAACATCCCCAGTTGGGCCCTGCCTGTCTCATCCCCTGGCCAAGGTCGATGAGTCATTTTAAATCCTATTTTTACTCCTTCCCTCCTGCCCCCAGATTGCAGGAAGGGTTTTGTACACTTATTTCTTTGTGTCCTTCTGCAGCTGGTGCAGTTGCTTCCAGACATCAGGATTAAAATTTAGTTTCCTGGTTGCTTAATTGGGAAGTGGCAATCCATCCATTTCCATTTGCCCTCTTATTTCCACACACAGCATTTATTTGCAAAAAACTGAGGCTGAAGTAAGCACGGGGTAAAATGGTAGAGCTCAAGTCTATCTATAATCTCTTTAAATAATATTTTAACTGTAGGTTTCTTTCAATTTCACTATTCTAGAACTGATACTAAATGAACATTCCTAATGCCTAATACTACGATATGCTTCTTCAGCAGAATTTTGCCTGCAGAAGACTTATGGTTCTAGCCCCTAAATTTATGAAAATATACTTCAAAAGCACTGCACTTTTCTCTATACAGTGCATCTTG
>VZTT01046088.1:9485-27667 GCA_013400855.1 Buphagus erythrorhynchus | reverse complement strand
CAAAACTCACAAATTTGAGTAAGTCAGTTGCAACTTCAATAAGTCTTCAAATAATTACAAGTATTCTTAACATTTTGATTAAAAGTAGGCAGAATATTGGTTTAAAAAACAAGAACCAAATCAGATTTCAACAGTCAAATGCAATTTGAAAGCCCTTCCTAAAATGAAGATGTTACATTTTAGGACCTGAGGATATTTTAGAACAGGTTATTGCTTTCTACCAAAGTTCACTGAACAATTATTCATAGCTCAGGCATGCAAAGCAGTTAGAAGGATGGCAAAATGAAAACATATATTTAGTACATGACAAATGCAGTCTACTGCAGGCAAAGAGTAATAGATATATAAAATCATCTTCTCACTTTCAAAATCAAGGAAAAAATTTGGCCCCTGCTCAAGGTCTGTGCATGTCAAAACTTTTAGGAGGTTCCCCATGTTAAGGTACCTGCCAAGACAAGAATGAGAGAAAAGAAAATTTTCTTTTTATAAGAAAGAACACCCCAAATGTAGTTGATTGAAGCAGTGGGAAAAGACCAGAGTTCCATCAGGTACGAACCCGTCCTTCAGGCTGGGTGAAGGGACATCCCCACCTCGAGGATGCATGGCTGGTGACCCCAGCAGTGCAGCTTTCCTGTAAGAAGTGACCTTGTCACCAACCTCACAGCTGCCCCTTTGGGAAAGGGGCAGAATGCAACCAAAGGCTTTGCCCGGGACTGTTCTGTCCCAGTACACCCTAGCACCAGTGTCCTGAGCAGGAGTACTGCCCTGAGGGCCAAGTACCAGATTTGAAAGCATTAGCCATGCTAGATTTTAACCTGATGAGACAACAGAAGGAAAGAGCTTTAATTTTGTCAGCCCTTATAATTGTGTCAGAAGGCCATCGTAGAAAACCACATCATGATACATCATTTCAGTGTGCAGAAAATGCTAACAGAGATGTGCCACAGATCTTTTACACAAGGTACCTAAAACATCTGTGAAACTCAGACAGTTTCACTTCAGACTTTTGGATGTAAAAAACCACACATTAACTGCACGATGAATGACCAAAGCAGGATCAGGAATGATTTAGCACTCACTCTTGTGCACGAGAGATTACAGTGAACAACTGCTCAGCACAGATTACTATGGTATACTGACAGAATTTCTCATTTCATGATTACTTGATTTGCAGGCAGATGGATGGACACCACTGACCACAGAGACCCAAAATGACTAAGCACATGGAAAGAAAATTTACACAGCAGCATGATGGTGGCTTGGCTACTACTGGAGAGGGGAAAAAAAAAAAAGGGGGGAAACAAAAAGAAAAAAAAAAGGAACAGAAAAAACACATGCAACTCTTTCAAATTCCAACTTTGCAATTGAGTCCCCTGGCCTTCACTGCAGCAGGTATAAGCAACCCTACTGTTACCATTTGAAATGCACCAGCTGTGAAGGGCTGAGAGACTTACTTTCAAAATCCAAGAAAAAATGTGCTGCATTGTGGTCTATGTCCCTGGTTAGCACCTTAATGAGATTACCCATGCCAGCCAACCTAAAAATAAAAATGGCAAAATAATTTAGTTCCAATAACCATTTCCTATTTTAAGTACACGCCTGGGTCTCACTGGAGCAGGGCTCCCATTGTGATTTGCACTCTGGATTCATCATATTCTGGTGGGGAGCAGAACTCCTGCACTGTACAGTGCATTTCCATGCCCCTTCTTCTTAGAGATCAGAGATTGAAAAACTGGAAAAGTTGTAAGCTTTGACAAAAATAAAGATGTGAATTACTGGCTCTTTTTCATATTCGTTTAATACATATAAAGAACATGTGACCTATGATGACTGAGCAATTGTTTTGCATAACTGCAGCACTCAATACCAAACAAATCCATTATTGTTTAGGACAAAAGGAACCTCAAATGGAACTGGTGTCATCATAGCACTTTTTTACTACCTCTCTGTAATCCAAAACAGATTTTGGAAAGCCTCTCAGTAGTAGTCATCAGTGGCCAATGAACAGCTTTCCCAATAAATCACAGAGTTACAAGCTAAACAAAAAATAGACTTTTCCAAAACCAGGAGAAAAATCAAGTTTCAACAGTTCTTCTTATGTTTGCTGTCACATTCCAGCTAAAAGAAATGAAAAGTGGAAGAAAAATTAAATAGTTGTTAGATTACTTGAGATCAGATAAATTATCAAAACAGTTTCAAATGTTACCACAAGTTTCAGAAATCAATACCTGCAGTAGGAATATGAAAACTGCATTTCATAACAAAGCAGCCTTTTCATGAACCTTCCCATGTTTTACAGAGGCTGAAAATATACCTCCTAAAGGTATACCTTGCTCTGAAATGCTAAGACCACACTAGAGTGCTGCTGCAAGACAAGCAAGACACACCCAAAAATCTCATCGCAAATTATTTAAGAATAAGCATCAACAATCTGACATTTGGATTCAAGCACAAGATATTAAAAAAATCATTTTTCAAATTAGTTTAACAATACTAACCAATAAGTATATGCCCTGTTTTTTCCTCATTTTTACTTTTACTGAAGAATCGTGTTTACCTGGACAGAGATAGCATGACACCAAGAATCCTTACTTTATTAGGAGTTAAGGAAACTGAAGCAATGTAAACTCTAAACACATTGTCTGACAAAACACATTTTCAGAACCTGTGCTGACAGATTTCTTGGTCAAACTCAGAACAGCACACAATTTATTTTTTGGGATCTGCAAGATGTAGCAATCAAATAAAGCTTGAGAAGGAAGGGGCAAGTAATACCAAGTTGCTGAAAATAACCCAAGTCTTTGCTCCAACAACTTTGACAGAATGACTAAATGACTGTTAAGAACCCAGACTTTTAGCACTGTGACTCTGAGTGTAACCCAGGTGACCACAGGGGACTATGCACACAGGAGGTGTATGCTATGCTAGCTTTTTCACATGTTCAACCTTCTCCCTGAAATGCAAGGAAATGCAAGACCTGCTTCGCAAAATTTGAACTTATTTCCTGGAAATTCAGATCAGACTTCCCAACCTGTGAGAAGCACCTATTAATTCAAGGAACTTTTAAATTCTGAGCTGAGAGACTCTTCTTGAAAACTAATCCATTAAAATATGGTTCTTCAAAGAAGCTTTCTCCAAAGCTTTTCCAGGATCTTCTATCCCATAGCATAGCAAACTATTTTAAAGCTACACATGCACCAGTGCTGTGTAAACGTGCAACAGCAGAAAGCAGAGAAATTACTTTTCCATATCTCTCAAGTGTTTTCTGTAACACAGGACTGAATAAGCCACTTTATTTCAGAGTTTTCCGGAATATGAATGTTCTTCTTGTTGGGGAGCAGACAGAGGTATTAAACAAATATTTTCAACAGGGCCAATAAAGAAACAGAAGTAGAAGCTGCATAATGGTGATCCAATTTACAGACTCAGATTTAAAAACCCAACCTCAGCCTCAGAACAGCCTATCACATATTTCAATTCCAACATTAACAAGCAGCAAACATGTGGCAGTGAACAGTGCTAATGGCCTAAAGAGAACTCCTATAACTGCAATTACTGCTGTGCTTCAGCTGCACCATCCTCTCCTCCAACAAAATATTTTCCATATCTCAAAATAATGCCTCTGTGTAGGTTTTGCCTTTGTTTTCATATTAACCAGTCTCCTAAGAGTTTACAGGCTCATGCATGTGGCTTAAATACTGGATAACATTACTTGTGAAGGTCAGAGTATGGGCATGCTTATAGGGTTGAAATATTTTGAAGCTAAGTTCACAGGAGAGCACGTAGGCACTGCAGAACAAATTATTTCACTGAGCACCTACCACCTCCTAATACAAGTAGGGAGCTGGGGACTTGGTTTTGCAATAAAAATACCTTCATCCCTCAGGAAAGTTTTCCAGGAAGAATAGATGGTTTCTTTTCCAGGAGTGAAGTTTAACAAATAGAGAAGCATAATAAAAGTTTTGGCTGTACAATGGAACAGTCAATGCAATATTCAAGCAGAAGATGCAACTGATCTAAAGGTAACAGTTCGGTCAGAAGAGCCTCCCTTAGCAAAGGAGAGAAATTGATGATAATGGATGCATTCAACTATGACAGCAGCAAGATAACAAGATGTGCTATAGGAATGTATTTCAATTTACATGAACACAAAGCTCCTTGAACATTTGCTCATAATGAAGTTCCCAACAAACCTCTCCCTTCATGTGTTCATTGTACTGAAAAACTCTTGATAAATTTTAGTCACATCAGAGTTTTTACACACAAGATGTTCAATCACATTTGCTTTCTTAGCAGCAAAACAGTCACTGTATATTCAGGTTTTATGGACTGCATGGAAATCTAGCTGAAACTGGACAAACACAGTATTTTTGAAACTGGATTCAAGATGCACTGTAACATTTACTCAAGGATCTCAAGCATTCCTTAAAACTGGAAGACCTGCTGTGTTTTAAGAACTGTGAAAACAATCATTTCTCCCAGGTGCAATCCAAAAAGACTTCAGGCTACAAAGAGGTTGAAAACTCAATTTAGATAGATATTGAGATGTAATTTCTCTAGCACTTTTTTTGAGGATGCTTTCTCTCAGCTTAGCATTCCAGGTAATGAATGCTAACTCTTCTGGCAAAGCCAAGCACTCCCTTCTTGAGCTCTGAAATGACCTTTTAGAAACAAGACCATGGTGCCATCTGTGGGACTTCCCAGATTCATGGAAGCAGCTGCAGGTCAATATGCCACAGCTAAGCTTAGATGGTCCTTTGCTTTTGTACATTATTTCCCTTCAGAAGGTATAGCTGAGCAGCAGGCAGAGCTGACCTGCTGTACTCAGAGGGAACAGTACACAAGGGAAAATGAACTCTGACCTTCCAGAGAAGGTGCTGTGTCAGCAGAATACCTGGATCAATCCAGAGTAAAGCAACATAGCTCAGAGATGCATCAGGTCCCTGACAGGTAAGAAAAAGATTTACTAAAGATTCTTGTTTTGTTCAAGATGGCCCATCATTTGCAATTTTTCTGGGCCCAAAACACATGAAAAAGACTGCTGCTGGCTCTAACACTAAAGATGATGACAATTTGCACACAGCATGAAAAGCAATCTACAAATCCAGCTACTGACATTTAGCTTCAGTGACCTCTTCTGCTATTTGATGTCCTGTAAAAGCATCACCAGCATGAAGATTTTTGTAGTTCTGTGAATTACCTTGGTAATTAACCACATAGTGGCATGCCCAGCCAGTATCAATTTACCAAGCTCTCTTACAATTTCCTTGCAAGTCCACAACTTCATCTAAAGTAAGTAAAATTAATGGTTTAGAAAGTCAGCTGTGGTTCCAGTTAGGCAGCCCTAACACTGAGCTTCCATTGCCTAGTCAAGAACATCTCCCAGCACTTGCTCCACCCTTCTTGAGCACATTGCCACATCAATCAGCTCCAACTCTAAGAAAGATTTAAGCCTGTATGAAGACCAGAGCCATCAGCAAGCACTGCTGTTCATTTTGATGTCCTGTAGCCAGGGTTTGTTTTGGAGCCAAATAGCTGATTCAGAGCACTGACTGGAGGTGATCTCTGAGGGTGCTAACCCACCTTTTCACCCACAGCTCTCCCAGCATAAATGGGAAAAAATGCACACTGAAGCTGTAATCCTCATCAAGAAGAATTCTGCATATTGTAATCACTAACATCAAAATAGTCACATGTCCACAACTTCAGAGCACCTATCTCTATCAAATTTTATTTGGTATTCTCATTCAGAATACAGCACACTTCAAAACCTGCAAACCAATTTCTCTCCCAGAGGCATTACTGATTTTAAAATTTTATAATGCAGTGTCCAGAGGCAACTCATTAGGTAAACTAACAGCCTAAGACTCAGTAAAAGCACACATTTAAACCACTGAAGTTTATTCCTGCCACGAATGCAACATCATGAGATCAGAGCAGAACAAAAACATTAGCTTCTGTCCAAAAACTGACTGTCCCTGTGAGGCTGCCCAGAATCCCTGCTGGCATGCTCTGCACTCCAGCACAATACTCGAGCCACGTGGAGCAGGTTATGGGAAATCAGAGCACAAGCCAGGAACATGGCTGAAACTTGACCTACTTGCAGAGGAAGACATACGGAATGCCACACTGGATTAGGATGATTTGGCCCATTACAGCCTTATGGGGTTGTATGATGCTGCGTGTGGAGTCATGATCAGACAAGCGGAAAGCAAAGGCATATTTTCAAAACAAGTCTTGCACGCATGCCCTTCCTGTGAAAAACATCCCAACACATTTCAGTGCCCCCCACCTCCCCAGGCTAAGCCCAGGGGAAATGTAATAGAAATACGCAATGCAAGTAAATTCATCTGAGCACCAAAGAAATTTCACCTCTCACACCTGGAAGAAAAACTGCATTAACAAAGATACAGCTTGCAACTAGTGAGCAGCTGGAGAACTTACTCTGATTGCAGGCAAAACACTACAAAGGTGTTCATAAGTGATATTTTCTATTGCTTTTTTGTTCTATTGCAATAATAATATGCTTTCAAACTAGTGTTAAAAAACAGTTAAATAGATTCTAAAAAATTTTGTGATCCCTGAAGAAAAATCTGCTTCAAGAAAACATCAGCATACCTTTTGGATAGACATAGGCTATTCCCAATACTAAAATCTGCAGTATGAAAACTGTATTCCCTGAAAATCTCATATGTAGTTAAGCACAACACTACATGGAAAGCAGATCTAATGAAACAACAAACATTTTGTTCCTGGGATTTGAATTTTAAGTTTTCATTTGGTCATGTAAGTGTGGCATAAATCTCCAGTTCAGAGATATTTTGGCAAAACAGTAAGTAAAAAACATGCATAGTATTAAAAGTCTAGCATTGTAGTGGAACATCACCATGTTATAACACTTGCAATGTTACTACATAAATAAAACACTTACTGAATGTCTCCCTATACTGTTTTTCTAGATGAATAATCCTATCAGCCTGTTTCAAGGCTTATTGAACAGTATCTAGCCATAAACAGGGAGAAGGAAGAAAAAAAAAAGGAAAAAAGAACTGAGGCAGCGGATAGGTGCCTGCCCACATCAGCTGAATCCAAGGCAGCCCTTAGCAACACATGGCATCACAGCCTGGCAGCCTATGGGATCCCGTGTGGCTTCCTCTGCCAATGAAGCAGCAAAGCTTCACAACCAGTGAGAACATTTCTGCCCTCAGCCTGAAATGCTAGAGACTGCTGCAGAGATGGAAACAGGCTGGTAAAATGCACTGCAGGAACCACTCTTTTTTGATGGCTGCAACATTCTCCCTGGATACAAACGTGTTTTTCCTAGACTAATGCATATTTATTTCTCTTCTGAATAGTGCTAGAGCAGCAGAGATGCCTTCTGACACACTTTAATTTCATCTATTGATGTTAGTGGTGTTTTAAAGCAATAAAGATCTGCCATGATACAAAATCCCAAAGCAATATCATACATACCAGAAAATAAATAATTAGAGTCAATATTAAAAAAAAAAAATAGTAGCTATCACTCATTATCACCTTTAGATTTAGGAAGAAGCAGCTTGGTGCCATTAGCTTGAAACAAGTTATATTTTGGATAAGCTGGTTTCATTTTCAGGATTCATCACAGCTCTAGTAACATTACTAATATTAAGGGTAACAATTCAAATTGTGTCACCTGTGGAAATGTGCTGAATTAAACACATGAGTGAAATGCCAGAGCCACTCCCAGTTCTACACAAAACACACAGTTTTACTTCATTGATGGACAAGTTTTTCAAGCAGGCATTAAGATTTCAGCAGTTTTTACAGACACTTTTGGGACAGAGTTCCCAGTCCAAACCCATGCCCAGACCTGCATACGGCTTTGCACTGCTGACACCCAGTGGCCACAAACCAATAAGAAGAGTAAAATATATGCAGGCCAAAAATCCCCCTCCAAACCCCCTAAAACAGCCTATATCACTGAGTTATTGGGGCTTCAATCATTAGCATCTTACCTGAAAAGTGGAAAAACAAATTATACAGCCAGATAGGAAACATTTTTGTACAAGAAAGTAAGTATTCAGACTACTGAAAAGCTGTTTGAAGCTGCCTCTGCTGTCAATTCATTTGGCTAAATTGACTTTGATACAATAACTTGTTTTAGCTGAAGTTGTTTTGGGTTAGGTTTGGTTTTTTTATTTTTTTTTTTGAGATCACACATCATCAATAAAGTCTCCTTTAGAACAAAACTGAATTCAAAACTTGTCATATCAGGAGGATGGAAGTCTGCCAGGGAAAACAGACTAGTGAATAGACTCACATTCCTCAAAACCAGAATTGTAAAGTACGGTCAGAGGAGTGTTTATTCAGTCCATTTTTCCCCTTAGACGAAATCAAGGGAAAGGCACAGAAGAATCCACAGTTTCTTTAGAAGTAGTCTTAGAGCCTTGTTAATTTGGGAACATTTTAGTGGCACAGCTGACACTGAATAACGTATTTGACAAGGGCTACAATAAAATAACTAAGCATGCTCACACAAGTCTGGAATAAACCCAATTTGTCTGGGAGAATTACACTTGTTTTTAAAACAGAACTTGCATTGAATAGGGCAGAGACTGTGCTCCAGAAATCTGCTCTGATTTACCCTTCAACAAGTAACTGCACAATTTTTCCAAGTGTGAATCTGGAGTTAAAAAATAATTAAATACTCTTTCCTTTTTCAAAGGGACACAAGCTCAACATGCTTTAACTTAATTCTCCAAAACGCTCTTTTTAATTCCATTACACTGCAGCCACGGGGAAAGCCCATCCTTTCGAGTTCAGGGACATTTCCACTGAAGGCAATTCACATTCCGCTTTGTCCTGCAGCGCTGCCATTCCCCAGCAGAGGCCGCTGCCCTACCGCGGGATATTCCAGAGACCGGGAGCAGCGGGTGCCATGGAGCCCAGAGCCCATGGACCAGCCTGCCCAAACCCTGCCTTCAGCACCGGCACTGCCCTGGAAACGCTGGCTGACCTCCAAGTCTGCCTTTTTTCAAAGTAAGCTGAGAGCTGTGGCGGATCTACACTTTTTTTCTTCTTTTAGAGAAAAGCTGCTCGCTCTATGAAAGATGGCATGCCTTTAGAACTACCACACTACTAAGAAAGTTTCGTATTTCCAGAACGTAAGCCTATAATTTAAGAACCCTCAAGCTTTCATCTCCAAAAATACCCAAACCCAACAACAATTTGTATAGTAAGTCTTCTCCAGCAAAACCCCAACCAAAAATAAAAAAGCACCCAAAATCTCCAAAACCAAATCTGCAAGTTTTATCTAAATGCTAAAAAAGTAGTATGTTTTCAATTCCTAACTTCCTAACTAACCCAGCTGATGTGCCATGTTTTAGTTGGTATTTCACACATTAAACAGCACTCCTCTGCCAGTCTAGTTTGATTTGGAAATGGTTTTATTTCAGAGGAGCTGAATTCCCATTTATCAGACTGCCACATGTGTCAGCATCAGAGCTGGGTGAAGCTGCACTGAGGATCCCACAGCCTTGGCAGTGCTGCCATCTAATGCACCAGGGCAAGGAGTACAAGCACCCACATCTCTGCAACACTCAGGTAAAATATTTTCTGAGTTCAGTCCCCAAAATATTGCACCCCTTCAGTGCCTTGGCTTGCAGTTCTGCACTAACCATATCATGACAAATTATCTCATCGTCAAGCTGATGGATATAACTAGCCATTAACATATTCCATCTTAAGGGACTCCTAATGCAATGTCACAGTGCTAAACCACCAGCCTTGTGTGTATGAACCTGACACTGACTGTCCACCAGAGAATTCAGCTCAGTGACACAGCAGCTCTGAAATATCAAGGAGGAAATGAAGGCCTCTGGCCTTCCAAAACATGGAGCTGGAAGGGCAGGTTTCCATATTTCAGGACAGCTTTCTGATTATTCTGTGGACTTTCCTTTTTCTGAGACACAGTTAGACACAGTATGTTTGCAGGATACAGAAGGCTAATGAAGCACATCAAGACGATGATGGTACAACAGAGGATGAGCAGCAGGATGATGCCTCTTCCCATCCCATCTGTTTTCAGAAATAGTAACAAACAGACAGGCATTAGTTAGGGCAAGGGATAAAATTGGTCTCTACGTGGTTTTTTATTTATTTGAAGTTTCAAAAGTGACTCCTTGCAAGATCAATGATCTACAGTCATCTTTGTTACATCCAGTTACTTCTTCAGATCCCCTCAAAAGACATACCACTAACTACTTTTACTGATCCTGGATAGTTTTTCTTGTTGGAAGTGTTAAAAAAATCCCAGCTAAACAAAAAAAACCCCACCTGACTTCACTGGTCCAGATTTCTCAAACTGTGAAAATCTGATAATTTTTTATCCCATTTTCCATTTCTACCATAATCTCAAATTTTGTTTTAATCTTAAAATCAAGCTAAAGGTACCCAGTAAGGCTAAGGTGTTATAAAACAATTAATTCTCATCCACCTGTTGGAAATATGGAGAAACATTTGCTATTCTTCAGTGAAATCATACAACCTGAAATCCATTAAGATCAGTAACAAATATACAGAATATCATGCAGAGTTATGATTTTCTGCAGTGGTCCATCTGTGAACTCTATAGGTCCATCTCCTCTCCTCTCACAAGAAGTTTGCAGCAGTTCCTGGGGAAAACCAGGTACATAGGCAGAATGGAAAGACATTAAGAATACTGAACACATTTAATAATCACATTTCAGTCTGAAAAATATTTCATCTGAAAATAAATACTAGAAGAACCACAAATACATGGTATCCCTGTTCTTACTTTTCCTTAAGCACCTGCTCACACAGAGGACTGAATATTAAGCTTTTTTCCAAGTTTTACCCTTATTCAACAGCAACATCTAGTTCAGTTTGTCCCATTCTTTAAAACTTAACCAAACTTACCCATAGTTTCCAGTTCTTTATTTTACATGTAGCTTGGTAAGGGTTTATCAGTCCCTCCCAACCCTTAACATTGGTGATTCCCTGACGATTTATGATGCTGTCAAGCATCTGGCAGCTAACTTTGTCTTGGCATAGCTGGAGAAGTTGAAAGCATCAGGAGTCTGACACCCCAGTTTCTGCTGAAGTGGATACCACACCACCTTGACTTTCAAACATTCTATCTTCAATACCTGAAACACTGTTGGGTCCATTTCTTCAAAGAAAATGGAAATTATTTGCCATGTGCTGTAGTCGTTTGCTGAACAGTATTCTTCTTCCTGCAGGCAGTATCATTCCCAGCAATGCACCCTGAGTTTTCCTAGCTTTTCTGGATGACTCTCACCCTCCTGAGCAGAAGCAGCACTGCTCTAGTAGAGGAGTAAGTGGAAGGTGTGAAAGCATGTGCAAAACCAAGTGCACACATGCAGAGGGAAGAAAGATGGTGATCCTGGAGCCTGGACTTGCCTAGATGGACACATTGTCTGAGTCACTTTAGTGACTTTTATAATGTACAATTTGCAAATGCACACAGTGCTGTTAATTAAAAGTCTGCACTAGTTCCAACTGCAGCTTTAACAACACCCTCAAGGACTTTGTAAGTAAAAGCTATTAAAGGAAAAAGGTATTACTGCTGCTAGCACTCGATGTTTTTCCATTAAAGATTTAGAAAATATTGCTGTATACTTGTCCAGTTCCTAGACTCATTCCTTTACCCAGAGACACGTCAGTAAGCAAGAAGGACTCTGGGCCTGAACCAGCAATATCATAACTCTCCTAAGAATGACAAAAATGTGACAGCACATCAAAACCTGCAATTCTGCTAAGTAAGTATTTTAAAACATGAATTATGCACTAAAATAAAGAGAATTACTTTAGTAACACATCTACATGCCATATATTCCTAATTCTGAGTGGAGGATTCAAATAGTTTTGGACACAGCATTACAAAGTGTTTTCTACTCTTGCCAACAAAACCGATGACAAATTGTATTGGGTTTATGTGGCAGGGTTGTGGTGGCAGGGGAGCTCTGTGGGGGACTTCTGTGGGAAGCTGCCAGAAGCTTCCACCATGTCTGACAGAGCCAATGCCAGCCAGCTCCAGGATGGACACATCACTGGCCAAAGCCCAGCCCATCACTGGTGGTAATAGCACCTCTGGGAAAATGTATTTAAAAAGAAAAAGAGTTATGGCACAGAATTAATTGTGGACAGAGAAAAGAAAAGTGAAAATCTATGAGAGACACCAAGAATACGGTGCAGACAACCTGGGCCAGTGAGGAAGAGGAGGGAGGAGGTGATCCTGACACTGCATCAGAGATTCCCCTGAAGCCTGTGGTGCAGTCCATGTTGAGGCAGCTGTGCCTGCTGCCCATGGAGCACCACAGGGGAGCAGAGATCCACCTGCAGCCTGTGGAGGACTCTGCACTGAGCAGGTGGAAGCCCAAAGGAGGCTGTGACCCTGTGGGAAGCCCATGGTGGAGCAGGCTCCTGGCAGCACCTGTGGCCCTGTGGGGGACCCACACTGGAGCAGCCTGTTCCTGCAGGACTGCACCCCATGGAAGGAACCAACACTGGAGCAGTTTGTGAAGAACTATAGTCCTTGGGAAGGACTTATGTTGGAAAAGTTTCTGGACCACTGTGTCCTGTAGGAGGGACACCCCACACTGGAGCAGGGAAGGGCTCCTCTCCCTAAGGAGGAAGCAGCAGCAGCAGAAACAGCCTGTGGTGAACTGACTGTAACCACCATTCCCCATCTCCCCTGACTGAGCAGGGAGGGGTGAGGTAAAGAACTGGGGATAAAGTTAAGCTTAGTAAGGGAGGAGGGGTGGGGGAAGGAGCTCTGATTCAAATGGTAGTAAATTCAACTAATTTTCCTAAGCTGAGTCTGTTTTGCCTGTGACAGTAACTGGTCAATGATCTCCCCCCACCCATCTCAATCCACGAGCCTTTTGTTGTATTTTGTCTCCCTTCTCCAATTGAGAAGGGAGTGACAGAGTTGCTTTGGTGGGCACCTGGCATCTAGCCTGGATTAACTCACAACACAAATCCATTTAACCAGCTACCCAGAATTCAGAGACTTTTTGGTGATTAATCAAAAACAGAAGAAAAATAAATCCTACTTCACATTTGGTACCATTACCTTCCCAATGTGACAGAAGATTAATAGCTGTGCTGGCAAAGCACAATAAACATGAAGTATAACACATCTATGCAGTAGCTTAGATGACAAGCAGCAGGTTATAAAACTAAGAGCTAACACCTTCACATGAGCATGTGCTACCTCTTCAGTCTCACAAGCTGGTTCAGAGCACTGGTTTCTGGCATAAGGGATCTGGTTCAGCTACACAGTAGCTTTACTAAAGAGGCAGAGAGAAAAATCACCAAAATATTGTCTCTTCATTCAAATAGTTCAAGAAGTTGCACAGTCTTCTAGGGTAAGTTCACACAAGTGGCCAAACCACTTTAACTCTGCATAATGTGCCTTCTTTGAAGTAATGGGACTTCACATCACTCTGGTGAAGAGTTTTCAAAATCAGCCTCGACAGGCTGTGCAAGCAAAAACAAAACCTTGCAGCCTGGTTTAGAATCTTTAAAAAGACAGGCATAAATTCAGTCAGGGATCAGGACTCCCAGGGAACACTATACATTTCAAGAGCTGTTGAAGGAAAAGAGGGAAACAAGTTCTTGGAACAAAAATTACTAATAGTGAAAGAGTCTCATTTTCTGTCCTTTAACATACTACAATTTTGCTTATTTGTCAGCAGTTTTCAAGCAGGTTAAGTTTCAATTCTTACCTACAGCCAGTGCTGCACTCTGTTCTTGGCCTCCAGTCTGTTTTAAAAGAAAAAAGAGATTACAGAAATTAATTCTTTTACACCAAAAGTCTTAAATGCCATGCAATGTGACCTTGGAAAAGCAAATACACATCTGTTCCAGAAATACTGTTCTTGTGTATCTACTTCATAAACATAGTCCTGGATCCATACACCACTGGGACTTTTGAAAAAATATGCTAAGAAAACGTAATTCAGAATTGTGTTTTATCTCTAGGCATACAAATAAATAGGGAATGCCATTATTTGGCAATGAATGTGCTTTCAGGGAAAAAGGCTGCTATATTAGATAATTCATAAACACACATATTCCAGAATAAATTTAATAACTAAAGAGTCAAAGCTGCAATAAAATACCAGTGGCAAACTGTTCTGCTTGCATTTCACATTGCTTTAACAAGAAAATCACACAAGATTCTAATCCAACCACACAAATGCGCACTTGAAAAAATTCAAGGCTTGCATGCTGACCTCCAGAGGAGGGATTTTCAAGCCACCACTGAAAACCATTTGCTTAACAAAGAAAACTAGTGTTCTTGGAAAGCCTCAGTGTGCTGCACACATCATTACCACCGTCCTAACATGGTGAAATAATTATGTTAATAGTACAGTTTAAAGGAGAAGATATGGTGTATTACAGTAACTCAAAGCTCCACAGGAAATAATAGTGTAACATTAACTAGGGAAGGCTCCAAAGATATACAGCAGCACAGGCAAGAAGCAGAGTGGAGACTATAGTGAGAATGACTCTTCACAGCCCAGAGAACTGAACATAAGCAAAAAGATAACCATCAGACACAGTTACAACTGTAGAAATTTAACTCTCCATTCTTCCCAGCGCATGCACCTCCCTCAAAGAAGTTTTCCCCTTGACCAGGCTTAAGTTTGGGTAGCAGCTGCTTTTGCCTTTGCCCATTGACTTCAGCTTCCCTTTTCTCAGAAATAAGCAACAGTCAATACTTCAGGACAAAAACATGGTTAACAGCACTGTCTTTGTAGGAGCTGCTGCTTTCCTTAAAACACGCCCACTCTCATTAGGCATATTTTAAATATGGTTGGGTTTTTTTCCCTTTCTCAAGTCATGCTTGAGACCACTCAATCTGTGCTTTGAGATAGCACATCAAAAATAAACCCCTGGAAATCGCTGGTCCCCTGCAGGTCAGGGCTGAACACAACTGACATTGCAAAGAGAAACTGAAACCAAAGCGCGACTCAACACTACTGTAATAAGCTAATTTCCTGAAAAAGAGTGAAATAAAAGTCAGATAGGACGGTGCTATAAACAAAACCAAGAAGCCTAAATTCATTAGAATGAGTAGACTATAGAAATAAATCTGAAAATGAAAGAAAAAAAGACTACTGTAGCAGCTAGTCTAGGCACAAAAAAAAAGCGCGTCCTCTAATGGTACACTAGTTCATTACTATGGAAATACTCATATTTCCAACTGTTAGAATTATTAGGTAAAAAAAATGAGCATTGCTCAGCTCTTTCCATCTTTCTGGACACAATGCATAGAAACACAAGCACTCACCACCTGCAAGAACAACAAGGTGGCTTGTCCTGAAGGCTTCAATGAATGAGTGGAAGTTAATAATTAACAAAGCCTTATAGGACTCTGGTGGTAATGAAGGCAGGAGGAGAAAAGCAAAGCCATTAGGCAAAAGGGAAGCAGCCAGGAAAGCTGAGAATTATAGGTCAATTGAACTATCATCAATAACAGGCAGAGAGATGTTAGCATGGGAATCCATTAACTGGTTTCCTATCTTTCAGTACCTATGAACAAGCCTTTGAGCAAAACAGCTCACACTGAGCACCGCTGATGCTGTCGCTTGGTTTATACTGGCAAGCTGATAGGTATTTGATTTTTTTGCATAGTGTGACTTCACATCATGGTATTTTAAATTTAGAGGTTATACTGAGCAATATAATAAAGCACTGCCTAAATGGATAAGATATTGACTTGCTGATCTCTAGTCAGGGAGTAACATCAGCAAAGATGCATTAAAATAGACACATGTGAAATGACTGGTGTAATGGATTCTTTACAGAATGAATTTTTGCACTTTGGACATACTTTAATTCAGACAAAAGAGTTTCTCAATTAACAACTCTTTCAGGTTCAAAGTGCACTACTTGGGTTTTCATGATGGGATAGAGGATTTGCAAAACCTCTGAGCTTCCTTTTGACTTATCCTCAAGGTTTAGATCTGTGGATTACTATAGAAATACCACAAACGGGCACAAGATGAGACATGTAAATTATACAAATTAATAGGTAGTGAAAATTGAATAATTCAGACCCAGCATTTTTCAATTCCTTGTGATTCTGAGGTAGTCAAATGTTTAATGTTACATTACAGAGAAAAAAGTTCTGGGCAGGAAAATTAACTTTACTCAATGGGTTACAGCTCATGGAGTCAAACAGCAGAAAGATTAATGCATCCTATCCCGGGGATCTCATTTAGACACACAACCCCTTCCCTTACTGCAGCCTAACTTTACCACAGCAGGAATATGCCAAAGCATATGCCAATATCTCAGGCCAACTACAACAGAAATTCAAAGAATTGTCACAACAGTTGAAGAACCAAATGGAAAACTGTCTAGAGCCATCAGAGAGGGACAGTGAATCATCTAAATTGAAGCATAACAGAAACAAAATCAAGCATCATTCAGTTTGTCAGAGGAAAAGCCTGTATATGACAAGTCAAATGGTATCCAGATAAAAAAGATGCAGTAAGTAAACTTGGCATCATTATGAATAATGAAACTGGAGAAAAAAACCCCAATGAAAACTGGCTAACCACCGAGTAAGCCCTGCCCTGGATGCTTTGGGCATCCACCTCATATTGAACTGATGCTGCTTAACTCAGCAATACATGAAAACAGATTTCACATGAGAACAGCTAACCATTAACTTCCAGTATGAAACCACTGTCTTCTGCCCAACTCTGGCTGAACTAATTAAGAAGCCTCTACACTCAGGCATAGACTTGTCAGTGACTGTCAGTCATGATTTGCTACAAGAATGGTGATTTTTCAGGCTTTCCAACACTCAGGTTCTTCTGCCTATTAAAAACTGAAAACACTGAGTGGTAAGAAATAATTAACAACAACTTTGCACCAAGAATCTAAATTACTTCCTGTATACTCAACTGGCACCTCAACTCATCAGGGAACTTCAGAAAGTATTAACTTCACAAAGCTTACAACATTTACTAGCAAAAGTTTGCATGGGATTCATGTACTCTATCTGAAATACTTGGCACCCAGACTAAAGTTGTTTTCAAAACACAATAGACTGCTACTTTGACAGAGCAAATGTTTAAATTCCTAGTTTGCAGTTCAAGGTTGCACTAGGACTCCTCTTGATAAGCATCACCAACTTGAAATCCATGCAAACCAGCTGTGGACTATGGCACATACAGTCTCAGTTCATTAATCTTAACAGCCCTTGGATACAGAAGATAACAGGATCTAGCTCAAAGACTACCTGCCCTGGCAATTTTTAGATGCTCCTGCTCTCTTGGTTCAGTTTCAGACTTGAAATAAAGTTTGCAGAGACAGCTCTAAAAAACTTGTTATCCTTAGAAGTACACACTAAAACATAAAAACCAAGCCCCGTCCAAAGCAGAACCGCAAGTCAAATACATTCCACATCTTGTGGGTAATAAAAAAAGAAAACTAAGAAATGTTTAGCAATAAAATTTGATTTTTACTTCAGTAACAATAACAGATGTCTAAGCTATAAAAATAATTCATTGCTAAGATCATGTTTCAAAGGGAGTTTCAGGGCATCTGCAGATGAACCCATGGTTCAATGCTAAATGGATGTGAACTCTGGGGTTTAACATCAGTGACTGTAGACAAAGATTCTTCTATATCTGTATGGCAATTGTATATGAGACTAAGATTAGCAAAGCAGGCTACCAATACTGCAAAGTGACCTCAGTTCTTCATAAAGAGCAAATGTACTGGTTGCTTGCTATAAAACCCCTTTTTTGACTTCTGACTGTAAAGCTCCAGCTCAAATCTTTCTTCTCCATTCATTTATCTTGGTGAGGCAAAATTGCATCTCAGAAGTCCATGTGTTATATTAAATCTTTCCCTATCCTGTGCAATTTCTCAATGCTGCCACAGTACCTAATATTACTTGCTACACTCAAAACCATGTTTTAAATTTATAATTTAATGATAGAAATGGACTATGAATGTATCAGAGGGTCCAGTGCTCCATTACAATTTTTCAAGCTTTTTTCATTTTCCCTAATTATTACACTTTCACAGGATACATTATCTCTAAACTGTTACTGTTGCATAGCAGCTTCACTTTATACCATCTTAATTTCAAGGCGTTTTGGTTTTTTCTGGTTTTTTTTAAATGCAAG